>JACXSJ010002673.1:21606-39255 GCA_014851325.1 Pentalonia nigronervosa | reverse complement strand
AATGTAAAGTGTTATTTCAATTAAAAATATTACTATGAATTTTTATTAATAAGTTGATTATTGATTGATTATTAATTATTATATATTAGTTCATGATAATATTTCGATTATTTTAATCGAGTGAATATCTCGATTATAGTAATATTTCGATTACTAATTACTCGATTATCGAAATCATTCGATTATTCCCATCACTAGTTTAAACATTTGAATAGTTAAAATAATCCAGGCACTTGTGGACCCCTCCTTGTTTGTTTTCGTACGCAATAAACGTGGAAAAAGTTGTTTTTTCAAAAATTAAAAATAAATTAAAGCATTGTTTATTTGGTTTACTTACTCGGGGAATTCACCATGATTATTATTGTCGTTTGTATTTTGGAAAATACATGAGTACCAGCGTAGTCAAGTATATGACGGATATCTACTCTATTAATGTAACAAAATTGATACACGTTTTTAATATCATTATGCATTTTTTAAGACACTGAAAAATTTCTATCGGAACACTCAGACACTTGGAACACAATGTCATTGATTTTCTGATATTCACAATATTATGTCGTGTGTGTCTTAACTTTTAAGTGAAGTTCATAACCAGTAATCATTGATCATGCTTTACGAATACGAAATAAGACTATATACTATTTAGTTCATGATATTTCGCAATAATATAATATATAGGTAATTATTTTTTAAAATTAATCAGTTTCATTATTCTTTGTTCCAAAAGTTTGAAGACACGTGTAAGTAAAATGTGTCATTGTTATTTTTACCAAATTATACTCTATATATAATATGTATGTTAATAATTTAATTATTTATTATGTTGCGATGATCGGATAGAAGATTGTGCATAATGTTGAGAAAAACACCTTAATTCCTTTGGAATGACTACAATATAATAGGTATAGGTAACAAGTTTTAAAAATTGTTTAAAACCACGTTTTTATCGTTTTTCAGTAGTTTTTAAAAATCTGTAACTATACTTATTAAAAATTATTTTTTTAGCCCGGACCCAATTTCTTTAAGCCTATATATAATAATTTGTTAAGACTAAATAGTTTAATTATTGTGAAATTTAGAAATCTAGAATATAATATAGCTAGATGAGTATTAAATTATCAAATTATTTTGTGATAATATTGATTAAGTATAATTTATAATCGGCGGTGATACTTTAGTGTTATGGTATAACAAAAATGATAGCAGCTAGAACTATGAAAAACGTTTCATAACGTTCAGCGCATCAACGTCTTTTAAATGATAGTTTTTTACTTTAACTTAAAATTATTAAACAAATGATAAAATAGAGCCGATGTTATAAGTATCATGATTATTAGAATCAATACATTTATTAACTATACAAATTATTATTTTTTATTTATTATACAAATATATGTCTAACCATATAAGTTATTAAGTAATTTTATAATTACAAATTTATAAAATGTTCGATTTTTATAGCAAAAGATTGAAAATTTAAAACAAGGTTTCTCATAAGTAGTTAATATTGTAACCAAAAAATCTAAAAAATGTACCGAGTTCACACAAGTTCAAATTTGGATAAAATTAGATATTTAAACGAAGAATAACAATTTCAGTTATTTTGTTGTGATTTAAAAATATTATTCGTGGGTACTTAGTATATCAATAAAGGAACTTTTTTTCTTACTTGAACCGTATATGCAGTTATGATTTATTTTAATATTATTAATAGCAGGCAATCTACTTTAATTGGTTCAATCTAATTTCTAAATCTTCTTTAAACCGGTAACACCAGTTTTATATTTTTTGATTCTATAAGCCTCAGCCATACACTTTGTCTTTAAAATGATAGCAGTTACACGTGACTTCTATTCTATACTCTTATGACTCGTATGGCATCCCAAATGATTTCAAAATTTGGTGCCAATTGGTCAAAAACTGTAGATATGCATATGCGTCATTTAGGTTTAACCAGACTAATAATATCAGTATTAACTAACTATCTATTATAATCAATCTATCTATCGTTTCCGTTTTGCTCCAGTTGAAATATAGTCAGAAAATACTGATCAACAAAGTACGAACTAGAAATTAATTCATCATGTGACTTTATAATTTTATTTAACATTGTATTTATTAATCATTGAGATGCTTATAAGTATAATACAGAGCTACTGACTACTAGAATATAGCAATAGCATAATTATGGTTCCAAGAACAATGTGTTAACCCTATTATATTTATATTAGGTTATCTTAAGAAATATTGTAGAAAGGTATGTAAAAACTCGTGAGAAAATACATTTGGTTGGATTTCATTATATTTTCATAGGTTTCGTTACAGATTTTTTGTTTTACCTACTGCGAAAAATATAAATGCAATTTTATCGAAATATGATTCTCATAGATTTCTTAATGTTACTAGGTTAGATTAACCTAGGTACCTAGTATAATTTAAAATGTATAGTGTAATATTTGAAACATTGTGATTATGATATTGTTCATGTATTGGTTGGATTATTATTTATTATTAGTACATTGTTAATAATTTTTTTAGAAAGGTTAATTTTTTTTTGTCTTAATAATTATTTATATCCTCTCCTCTAGATCGGCAATCATAATTGATTTTAAAATAAACATAAATTGTTACGAATATAATGAAGTTATTCAAGTTAGGTTAGGTATTACATTGGAGCATTGAGCCTTGATTTTATAACAATAAAGATTACACTGTTATTGTCATTTCATTTATTCAACCTTCAGACATTGTTTTATTACTATACTTTGTTTCTACTAGAAAATCCAAGTATCGGGTTCATCTATTTTTAATTAGGTACTTTTATAATCTCAGTGAGGAACATATCAATAAATGTATATGTTCAATATTGGTTTAAAATAAAAATTGTGTCTTTTCGTTCTAGAATTCTCACATCATAGGGTGGTTTTGGTATCAATTTTTATTTATAATTTGCATTTGAAAGAAAATTGTATAGTCATTTAGGTACTTAATAGTTGAAAAAATCTCACGAAAAACTGTTAAAAACGGCAACCCTAATAACTTCATATTTGTATGGTTATTAATTTTCTAGAAATAGTTTGGTTTGTTTTTTGCTATTTATATATATTTTACAATTTATTTTCACTTTTTTAATGTAGAAAGACCTTCTATATTTGTTTGTTATTATCTGACAAAAAATTTTCATTTTTATTTGTTGTTTTTTTTTAATTCTATATTGTCAAAAATGTCGTGTAATTCTAAAAAAGGTGACTGATTTTTTGTTAGGATAGAAGTTCAAGACAATGATCGAGCATTGTGTAAATTGTTTATAATTAATTATACGTTTTGAGAAGTTAAAATTTCAATATCAACATTTTTTAATTCAGAATGGATAATTTTAGTTGGCCTACTGAATATATTGTCAACGGTTTTTCTTTTTAAATTATTGTTGAGTTTTTGTAATTTTATTTGTTATTTCGATATTTATGAACTATTATGATCACTAATACTATCTATACAAATATTATTATCATTCAATTTTAAAAAAACTTACATATTATATCTTTTAGGCTTCTTTTTTTAACCTAACCTTCATATTATACTCGTACATGACCAACGTTGAATGTTATTTTTAAGAAATTTGTGAACAAAAAATTTGAAAATTTGTAACTATAAACTACTTTTAATTTTTAATCAGTTGCGTTATTTTAGTTTTTGAGGGGGGGACAAAAGTTTTGACCGACTCATAATAAAATTGAAAAAAAAAACCGCTCGCTAACTTATTTGTCACAAATCACAATTACATTTTTATTTCAATACAAATAGCTTTCTTTCATAATTTTATATCTACTATTACAGGCATAAATAACCCATTTTTTTGAGGGACAACAATGACTAAATAATAAATATGTATGTAGATCCGTAAAAGGATATCTAAATTTGTTACCTATTTGCTATATTATTTAATTTTATTTAGCATATTTAGACATGCATCATCTTTGCGGGCTTGCGGCCCATAACTAGTCTGACATCAGCACATACTCGGGCCGCTAATGACAAGGGAGTCAATTTCCTCCCCTTCTCTCTTTTCACCTTAATGGCACCACTGTCTTTAGTCCCTTTCCTTTCTCTGTTAATTTATATGACATTTAAAATAATACACACTTTAGTAAACTGTACATTGCACACCAGCTACGATTAAATGCACACTGGCTGCTAGTAATATTTAAATATCATATTAGTGAACACAATATAATTATTATCTAAATCGTAAATTATTACTTATTTTTAAATTATTTTGCTGACTAGAAATAAATAGAATATTCCGGGACGTAATTTACGTACATTTCAAAAAAACCCTGATCGCGATTTACATACCTAGTTTATGACTGACTTTTTTTTTGGAACGCCATTTATCGACTCCGTTTTAACTTCCGTCATAAACTCTTTATATATCTTATACGCTTCGTTGGTATGCCAAGTTTTTCTATAGACCTTCACATGTTTAATCGTTAGACGGAATTGTATGTTTGTTTATAATCAATAATAGGAAGAAATTAAGAATATATCTCGATTGTATTAATAGAATTTTTCCATACCTAGTCAGTTTTACTGTATATATTTGGAGCTCGGGAATAAACATTTTTTCAAAAAGGAATACGGTAATTGGGCTATTATTTTAAATAATTTTTATTATTGAATCCGGTAAATAGAAAAACTTATGCAGAATAGCTAATGATTGAAAATGTAATTTAAGGCTCTTCGTAAGTTTTTCTTACAGAAACCTGAGAAGCTCAAAAATATAAATGAAAATATTTTATTTTTTTTTTAAAGATTTAAGACTTTTGCTAATGTAATTTACTATATATAGTCAATTTTTCAAAATATTTAGATCAATTTTAAGTTATTTATACCACCATGAATATATTCATACCGTTCTACATAGGTATATTTGTATATTTAAGTTAATAACATCTAGTTCTACTGCCTAAATATTATAATATAATTATGTGATTCATTTTGGAAAAAATTAGTTCAACTTACCTGATTACCGATAGAAAAATTAATTTCTAATAGAAATAGAAATATATAACAAAATATCTTGAGGAATATAGGCTGACAGAATGTCTCATCTCAGAATAGGTTTTTCGTATGCAATGATTTATCAATTTATCAAATTAATACATCCATTATTTATATCTACCTATAGTGATTTACACATTGGCGAAATACACTCAACAACTACAATGCAGCAGAGTAGAATAGTTTATTTAAATGACAATAGCCTATAATTAATTATTACATATTTGCATATATATTTGCCACACGAATAAATAAATATTATTGCATATTATTATTCCTTATAATTCTACATATCTACTTCTTAAACTACACAGAAATAAATACATGAATTATTAGTGTATTCAGGCGTAATGAATATAATAAAAAATTAAGTTTATTATACTTTTGTTATATTTTGATGTATCTAATCTTATTTATTTTTATCAATCATTTTACGATTTTAAGTATTATTCAGTTTGACATATATATGTTTAACACAAAGTGTAATTAGTCATCATTACCCATAATTTGGACCATTGGACGCAGTTCTTTGGAAATGATAAGTTTTAATTATAACACAATATAGTAATTGTATATGAATTATGATTTTTTTATAAATGACATCATATAGATACGATGTATTGTACTATAGTACTTTTAATACTTTATAAAAATACTCGTTATTTTCATTTAAAAACTGGAAGTTTATATACAAGGTTAGTCGAATTATATTCATGTATTCTAAATACACCTACTTACATTAAATTTATTTTTATTTTTAATATGACTCTATAACTATTATAACAATAGAACAATGAGACATGTTGTTAATCGTTTTAGAATGCTTTTATTATCGATACATAATTTTTCAATAAAAATAATCTGTTCGAGTACATAATATTATACATAAATAGTAAGATTGATAAATAATTATTGGTTTTTTATTTCATTTGATGATGATCATATTGGTAAAAATAATAAATTACGTAATATTTTAAAATAGAAACGAAGTATACTATTAAATAATTCTCCACATTCGATCCTTGGTATAAAGGGAGGGGGTCAATAAGTCAATGTTACTAATAATTTATTAATCATTTTTGTAATATTAAAAAAATGTATGATTTGAATATTTTTCCATAGGATGATTTATGATCAAGATTCAAGGTTACAGTAATCATTTTTAATCACTTTAATTTAAGTTTTCTATATGTAGTTTGTTAAAATGACCTAGTAAATTATTGGCATCGATCATTAAACTTTCAAAAAATAAAAAGTTAGTCATTGTAGGTATGGATATATTAAAGTTTTAATTTTTAATTTTTAGGCTTCATATAGGTATAATATATAAATACATAAACTACATCAATGTTTAGTTATTGAAGTTATTATTGTATCCTGAATCTTGATGAGTTAGAAAATAGGAAAATGATAGAAAACATTGGGAAACTTTCTCTGCTAGTCTGTTGTATAATAGTTGTCAAGTGAACCTCGTCATTGAGTATACTTTATCTCACATAAGACTATAAGAGTAACCTCAGGTGGCGACGGATTTTTGCCAGACATCAGACTATGACGAAAATATCGTGTTAAATTATCAAACTTTCGCTATTAAAAATGCAAATTTTAATTATTTTAATTTGATATTTTTGACTACATACAAATTTTCGTGATTTTGACGATTTTTGTTAACATTTAAACTTAAAATGCTTATAAAATAAAATCGTGTTTCTATATTTTTAGTATTTAAAAATTGATATAAAATCAGCATATATGGGACCTTAAATTACATTTTTAAGTTTTGAAAACTACTAGAAATTTTCAATTTTGATCTTTCAAAATACCAACTATATTCACTTTCTCAACAGAAACTAAAATTTAAAATTGGAGCATTATTTCAACTACTTATCATGTACACAGACAACAAAAAAAAAAACACATACCTATCATTGTAAAATAAATGCATTCATCGCTCTGCTCAGAAACTAAAATATTATTGTATGAAGATTTTTTTTTTATTTAAACTTTGTTTTAAAAAAATAGTTTTGATGCAATAAGTACAATATGTATGAAGATTAATATTATATTAAATAATAATAAAATAAAATAATTTTTTTTTTTAATTTAAGCAGTGACTAATAATTTAATCAAAAACTAAACTTTATTTACAAGTTTAGATATTGTATAAATTATTTAGTTCTCTACTCGTATAATTTATTATTTATAAATAAATATTTAGATTAGAAATATGATATATTTTTTTTTTAATTATAGGTATAGGCATAATCGATTACATTATTAACATTTTATCATCATTTTATTATAGCTATTATAGTTGATATTGTAATTATTATTATTATTATTATTATTATTATTATTATTGTTATTATTATTGTCGAGAATGAAACACAGTGACACATACCTTTGGATTTTTATAGATTCTTGTAAAATTAATAAAAATGTTTTGAACATAGTAATAAAAATAATAAATAATAATACTGTTTATTTAACACCATGTGTGAGTTTTTTACATTATTCTATAATAGCATAATAGTATTATAGTAAATAATAATAATACATTCTCAATATTTATGGAATAAAATTAAATTAAGTGCAAGTATTAATATACTGTATACAATATACATGATATATAACTATTAAAGTTTAGTTTCTATTAACAATTAATTGAGAAGTATACAGATATATAAACATTGGAGGCTATTTTATGTTGCGACCGCTTCATGTAAAAGTGGGGGTGGGTATCTTGGTAATAGACTCGTTTATAATTTACATATAATTGATGTACTTTTATGAATTGGGCTTGATTGTGTGGGTGGTGTAGTCATTCATATTAAGTATTAATCCTTCGAGAAGATTACTGTACGGAGTTAAAATTATAAATTGACCTTCAATAGCTTTTAGTTTTTATTTCTTACATCGGTGAATACTGAATAGAATCCAGAGAATTTTGTTATCTAACCAAAAATGTATACAAAATAAAGTTAATATATTCTTTTAATTTAAATTTTAAGTGCTTTCACTTAAAAAATATTAATGTACGGCAATTATTAAAAGCTTATATTTGTAATCTTAATTTTTTTATGAACTTTAAATACTTATAATAAAATAATAATTATGTTTGTCAATAGGTAACTGGATAAATGATCTGTTGTTGGTAAATAAAGTATACACACATATGTTCTAAATAGTAAATTATTTGAAGGCTATCTAGATCTCAAGGACTACACAGTGAAATCTTTAGATGTCTAACAATTGAATAATAACATTTTTATTTCCGTATTTCGTTTTTCCCTCGGTAGTTCTTGAAGATATAATTTTGTATAATAAAATTGTGCATTAAAGTAGTTAATAAACTAATTTTTTAATTGGTATATAAAAAACTTATAAGGAACCTTATACCTATTAAATTTTCAAACTTTTTAATCGAGCAAAATTTTAATTATCAACATTAAAAAAAAAACATTTTAATGTGAAACGACTACAATAGCTTGAAAGGCAGCAAATATTTTGAATGTATAGAAAATATTAATATAAACGTTTAATGAAAATTTCAAGTATCTGCGGTTGATCGTTTTTGAGTTAAAATAAGAAATTTTTTAAAAAAACAAGGTATGTGGGCGACTGCTCTCTTTATCCTTTTTGAAGACTCCTCTAGCTATTATATACAAATTTTGTGATGCACTGGTGTATTTATTTTATGTTGGCACCTATATTGGGCCAACATAATATTTAAGTATCTGTATGATCATATGACTAATGTATTGACACTATATATTATATTTAATATACTTTAATAGCCTACTCAGATTTTTTTACTTTTTTCTTATTTTTATAATATTTGTTTATGTATTTGGCCCATCACAATATAAGTACTAGTTGTTACGTGGTATAGCATCTATAAAATGTTGTCTATCTTCTATAAGATGAATAACAGACTGAGGAATACAAGACCACTTCAGCACACGTATATGTAGCAGGCCAAAGGATTATTATTATAAATATTGTAGGTAAAGTAGTCAAAAATAATAATATCCATATGTTGGGATTCCGTGATAATACAAAATGAATGACACATGCTTGAAATATAATATACAATGGCGTGCAGATATGTAACAAATGGGGCCTAGGTCCCACTTGAAAGACGTGGTGGGTGGATAGGTGGATGATATTTTTTACTAATAGATAATATTGTTTTTTCATAGAATGTTATAGTATTTATGATGTTTTTTTAATAAAACGTACCTATATTATTTGTAGGGGAGAAAGAAAATTAGGCTCCACTTACAGAAAGAATTCTGCCCTACACTGGACGTATATTTAAATATAAACATAATAAATGTACCTATAATGATATATATTATAATAAAATAAAAACACTATTATGATGGTTTTTACCGCTTTAGGTTAATGATAACACGAATTTACTTCGTAATTAAATCGGTACATACCTAGCAATAGATTAAATAAATTATATGTTTATATCCATAAAATAATAATAGGTATAGAAATATTTTTTGTGAATATTAATTACTAGGGCTCGGAAGTTGTTGCATTTGCATGTTTTTTTGGGGCATAAGATTTATTGCTAAATAAGCTTGAAATTAATTTCACGAGATTACGAAATCAGTATTAAAAGTTATAGTGCATATTTTTGTATATTTAGTGATTTTGTAGTTTTAAAAGCATATTCCTTAATTTTACATTTTTTTTAGAGCATATTTGATGATTATTAATTTAATTTGAATGAATGATTTACATAATATTATTTAAGTCTCCAGAAATTGTATTGTGTCAAAATCTTGTCTAAATTAGTAATATTTTTAATTTAAAATAATTATTGAAGTTATACTCAGTGAGTAAACCTATATATATTCGTGTGTGTGTGTGTGTGTGTGTGTGTGTGTGTGTGTGTGTGCGCGCGCGCCCTAAGTATAATAATTATAATAATATGGTTTATTGCAACAATCAAAACGCAATTAATAATTGTATAATTTATAAATAAACATAGAATATAAGTGTGTTTTAAAGCATTTTAAAACACTGAGTTTTGTCATGAGGTTGTCAAAAGAATTTCACCCAAGTAAATACCCATCAAAATTCTTTATTGTACTTTTGTTCGCCCAATACTGGATTATCTACGGTTGTTGTGTGAGATCACCATATAGCTAGTAACTCAAGGCAACTTGGTAGAGAACACAGTAAGTTTTTACGTTTCAGTAGTTACCGAGTTACGTATACTAACGATTCTTTGTCCAAAGATGGTTATTGAAATATTGTACATTTATAAAGTTTAATGTAAACTACCTACGTAGTAGGATCAAAAAGTTCCCAGAATTTTATTTTTTTATGTATACAATTTAAATATAAATCTACTTAATCTCCTTCAAAGTATCGTCCTTCAGCACAGACACACTTACTCCAACGACTTTGTAACTGCTGGAAACATCTTTGGTATCCCTCTATTGGAATGGCCCTGAGATTTGCTGTTGCGTTAACTTTAATGTCTTCAATCGTCGCAAAACGTTCACCTTTGAGTCCAAATTTTAGATTTGGAAACAGCCAGAAGTCACATGGAGCAATGTCTGGCGAATACGGGGGTTGTGGAATTGTAGAAATTTTTTTATCCGTTAAAAATTGCCGAACTGCAAAAGACGAGTGGCACGGTGCATTGTCATGATGCAAAAACCAACCATTTTCCCATTTTTTTTGCCTTTTTCGCCGAATTGAATCTCTTAAACGCTTTAAAATTTCAATATAAAAACTTGAGTTGACTGTTTGTCCATTAGGTACAAATTCCCAGTGAACTAACCCTTCATTGTCGAAGAACACAATCAACATGACCTTCAATTGTGCCACTCAGCTCTTCGTCTTGGAGTGACTCTTGACCATTTTTGAACCGTTTAAACCAATCATAAACGGCTGTTTTCTTTAATGCTTCATCGCCATAAACTGTTTTCAAACATTCAAGCGTTTCTGCAGCAGTTTTTCCAAGTTTAAAACAAAATTTAATGTTAGCGCGTTGTTCAAATTGTGACATTTTGAAAATATGCGTAAACTCCATTTCGTATGGACACAATTACGACTCACAATGAGACTAATATAATTTTAACGACAAAACCTACAGATAGCTAATAATGTCTACTTTTAATTCCAATAAACAGATATTTGATAAGAAAAATAGTTTTTTTTCTATAAATAAATTCCGGGAACTTTTTGATCCTACTACGTATACTTATATTATACATAATATGTTTCTATTGTAACTGGTACCTATACAGATTTTTAAAATGTTTTAAGTTAAAAAAGACATATTTCAGCATATTTTACCAGTTTGAGTATTATTAAGAAAACATTTTATGGTTTTTTTAGTGAATATTAGAATCATATTTTAAACTTATAAGAACCTAAAATCCGCTCTTTTATTACCATTATTAGTATTTAATAATATTATGTAATACCTATGTGCGAATTTTTACAGATAACAAGGTCAGTGTCGAACATTTCGGCAATGCGCAGCAAGAATGATTCGACGCACGCCTTGTCGGAAGTGGCGAGCGCCGAAATGTGTTACGGCGTGTTCCGCAAACTGGAATCCGTCCGTGGCGGGGGAGAGCACATCATCACAACCGGCCAGCCGCCGCAGTCACGACTGCCCGTACCGTCGCCGTCGATATCGTCAGTCAGTCCGCGAGTGTCAGCGTTCGCGTACGTTACCGCTGCGGCCGACGACCACGACCACGACCACGACCACGACCACGACCATCGCTGTTGCAATTTCGACCGTGAATCGCATTCGGCGTACGGTTGTGATACGGCCACGGCGATTACTACGTCGACGACGGACGCGGCTTCCACGGGTGGCCGCGACGACAGCGGCCTGAGCGATTTCGGTGGTACGGTTGCTTGGGACGATTACGAATACTGCTTTAGCGCGGCCGACGCGGTGGAAACCACGGTCGATCATCGCGGGGGCTCAGCCGCCCCATTCAGTCACACCCCAATGGGCTCAACCACCAAGCTCGTGGGGATCGACGCCAACAGCGATGACACGCCAAATGTACGTACACCCTTTTCCTGTACAGCACTATGCCATCCACATTATCCCGATAAATACATAACGTAATCATCGTCCATTATTAATGTCGTTCACTCCTCGTTCATACACTTGTAATCATTTTTATGGTAGATAATAATTTACGTGTCCGCTGAGGCGTCCCTACTATTATCGGTATTATAGGCATCCGTAAATATCGGAGTTTTCTTGCCATCATTCTTTTAAGATCTTTTAAGCAATTGTTTTCCGTTTTTTGCACACCCTCCCTTCCAACATTATGGCGAGGTGCGCACAATATTGAGGTTTACAACATACTTATAGATAAGTGTTTCTGACTTAACTCAAGCCACACAAGTTCAACCCCCGCGGGGTGCGGATCACGGTGTATAGTAGTTGGGGATGGAGTTATAAGTATTTACAATTATAGTATTTATATTAGTATTTTTAGGACGGTTAAACAACGAACGTGGTGACTTTAAGGGTGAAAGCCCGCAACAAGTGTAGGCATGATGTTTTAAGTGCACTACGCGTGGATCTGTTTTGATCGGTTATATAAGTGTTTAGTGTTTTTATAGATATAGTGTTTGACACACCTTTGTGTTGAAATGTTTGTCCCGGGTACACAATACACATTATTATTATTTGTTTCTCAAAGCAAATCAGTAAATATCGTGTATTATAGAATATAGAATAATCTTCAACGTATTATGTTTGTCTAGAGTAGTGAACTGCAGGGAGTGAAAATCTACGTCATGTAATCAAATGATTATTAATTATTAACCGAATTGACTACGCGTGGTTTTGGGACAATAACATATTTTAAATTTATAATATTAGTTATTATTATAAATCAAACAAAGTTCAAAAATATATGTTGATATTTGTATTGTAATTTAACTCGTCAAACTGCATCAAGTCGCACATTTTTATATTTGATTTTTTTTTTAAATATTTTTATTGCGTATACACAAAAATTGTAAACGTAAAATGTATTAAAATACGATATTTGTCAACACAATCAAGGACACAATAAGAAATTATACGTACCTAATGATAGTAACGATTTGGTTATTAATTTGCCTGCATACATTATATTATATATCAAACATCTTGAAAATAATTTCGTAAATCAAAATAATACCCAAGTCTACGGAATGTACTGCTGCTGGTAAAATTTAATTGAAATACAATCAATAGTGGTTTTAGTTAGAATAGTCTGTTGTTATTTTCCGTTAGAAAACTAATTGTATATCTTCGGGGCTTGAAAATCAAACAATAGTAGGAATAATAAAGAAAATATTATAAGCTAATATAATTCTCCCTACCTGTGTATGACGAATCGCATATGTATAGGTAGGTACTAGAATCGATACATTCTAATGGCGGTAAACCTACGTCAGTGGTAGTCAAAAGATCGATACAAATAACCGTTAGATATCAGATAAAGTGAAGTTAAATTCGCCATTTACCTATCTAGTCAAAAAGCGATTGTAATGTATGATTGGGGTCCAGATTTCTATGCATTTGCCATTTGCATATTTTTACTGGTCGATCGTAGCGTATTATAACGCAAAATATATTTTGTTGTTTCGTGGATGTGTGATAAAAAATACAAATTCTTTTAAAACATATTTCTGTTAACTTCAAAATTTTACAGTTTTTAAAGCATATTTTACAATTTTAAGCATGTCTTTTTTTACAAAAAATTATACTATTTTGAAACTAAAAAAAATGTATTTTATAATTTTTTTTTCTCGTGGTTTGAGTATATTTTACCCTACCTATATTTGATACATAAACACATATTTTTAGCTATTTAAAAAGCGATTTCCGTAATTTTTTTAGTGCTTATTTCAAGCCCTATTGGTTACCTAACAAACTTAGGTGCGATATAAAGTAGCATTTTAAACCGAATTTTGGTACGTTCACCGTAAAACATTTGACTATAATAAGTAGTAAATACTTATTATAGTTAAAATCGTTTCATGCGCAGTGGCCTTGACAAGGCGAAATTGCACAGCTCGTTAAACTCTGCAGACCGTGACCCATACAAATCTGCTTATTCAAATTATTTTAGGAACAACAAACTCAAAAAATGGAAATGGAAATTGTTTTTGGTTTAGTCGATTCGTTTCCTGAATAAATATAAGAAACATCACCGAAATCATGAGCGTAGTAAATTTTCAATGCGTATAAAAATCACGTAATTTTTTAGGGTTGATAAAAAACGAGTATATTATTTTGGAAGTTAATGATGTTAGTATAGGAGTTTTGTAATAGGTAGAACTAACTTTTTTAACCTTATATTTCTATTTGAACAAATTCATAATCCTCAATAATTGGTTATGCATATTGTATAAACATTGTTCTGTAGAAACGACCACCGGATACAAACCACATATAGGTATTAACCATATGGATGAAATATTATAGTATAAAAAAAACGTATTAATTATTATAATATAATACCTATGTTCCAAGTTCTTAATAAATTGAAAATATAAATAATGTCTATAATTATTTTGAATGTTGATAATATTTGTCTTTTGCGTAATGAATAATTAAGACTAATATTATATGCGGCGAATAATTAAACTGTACAGTAGATTTTAATATGCTACGTGGTTTTAGATTAATATTGATACACTTAAATATTATTGTTTGATGGATAAAAACGTCATTTTTACTCATTGTCTTGTTATAATACGATATAGTGCTATAAAATATGGGATATCATATAACTCGATAAAATGGAACCAATAAAATGTTAATATAAAATATTTACGTTTAGTCAGGTACGCAGAAATATTTTTTTATTGATATACGATATAAAATGTAGCCCGGTTTGTAATTGATTATTTTCAAACTTATAGTTCCCGTTCATTTTTTTTTTTTAAGGTTGTCGGTACGTAAAATCATACATATATAAATGCATAAATAAACCGATAATTTCTACATGTGTATTGTGTAAACTGTATTGTTTATAGGTGTGTATCCGACCTACACCTCCCTAGACTGTCATCGATTTCTCTTTTATCGGTATTCTATAATCCTTTAAATAGGGATATGAAATTATTATAGAATTATTTACTACAATATATTTGTTTAAAAGCACCACCAAAGTCTACTTACGGACCTAACTAATATTGTATGGTGCTGCAACAGCAATTAAATCACATGTAATAGGCTGCAGATTAAATTATAGCTATGACAATGAATTATACAAAGTGATCCATGACGTTTACACTCATTATTTCGAATAGATGAATTTTTTGTACAATGTTTTTGAAAAAGTGATATTTTTTACAATTTTTTAAGTTTGTACATTTTTGATTTACACCATAATTTTTAATTTTATATCCCGAGGTAGAATATTTTTTGTAGTATTTCGATTATAAAAATTGAATTTCAAAAGAGTAGATAATTAACCTTTGAGTAGGTATTTAAAGTTAAAATGAAAAAAGTAAAGTGAAACATAGATACTCCAAAAAAATATGTTTGTACACTACTTAAGCACTTTTAATGATGCCTAAGACCTAGTCATTGTACCCCAATAATAATAATAATAAAAATATTGTTTTCGTCTCGGTGACGCACGTCCGGTTCGTTATATACGCACCGCCTTTAAGATGAACCACACGAATTTAATATTATATAATCGAGTTATCATTCTACTTCATATATTTTTTCTCGTTAAAATTAATATTCTTCGGAGGACGGTACGTGTCGGTCATTGTTTGTGTGACAATGTGACACCATTTGGGCACGAGCCTCTCACCGTATTTTTAAAAACAATTTTTTTTCTAATACCTACCGATTTACATTCTATTTCATTCTACGTATAATATATATATATATATATATAATAAAGGATATGTAGGCGATTCGTGATGGTTATCGTCTTCGTGGTAACTACAAGGTTCTCTACTGCTCTTCGGACTAAATACTCAATTATATTATTATCACCGTCAACGCGAGGAGCGAATAACAAAATGAGCGCATTATACACACGCTGTATGTATAATATACACCTGTAGTAGGTAACGGAGACGACTGCGACGGACTGAGGCGCGGTGTATGAGTACTTATATTATATATATATATATAATATATACGCTATTCGATTACAATGGAATGGTGCGTGTGTATATTATATATACGATATTTGATTACAATGGAATGGTATGTGTCGTACATATGCACGACCGACACGAAAATTAAAAATTCTCATTACAAACCGTATAGTCTGTATACGCGATGTCAATGTCAACGTGCAACGGTGCTTATTGTGCCGGTGCGCGCCTACAAAAAATATAAACGAAACGATGACATAGTGGTGTGCGCAACAAATAAATATACTATTAATATTATTATTATTATTATTAATATTATTATTATACAGCACCTCTAAAATGTATATACCTACACATAGACACATAGTATTATATAGAGAGGATATGCACGTGTGGCGACGACGTAGCGTATCAAAATCCCTGTGCTATTGTGGTGCTACTGTGCTAGTATCGAATACTAGAAGTAGGTATTGTAATAGCGAAGTTGTGTATGCTTGACGCCCGTGAACAATGGATCGAGCGACTTTTTTGAGGGGGGGGGACGCAGCTCATCGAATATCCGCCTCTCTCCGATTTGTCACTCGGCCCGATCCGTATTCAAAACAAATGTGAAGTGTCTATATTACTCATTATACCGAAAAGTTGTAACTTTTTTGAAAATATTTTTATTACATTGCTAAACAATATTCTTGAGAGAAATTACAATATTATCGAATATCTAAATTTGAGATCCTTAAAAGACAAAAAAAGTCCAATCGTATATAAATTTCCTATATAACTTAATCATTAATAACACTGATGATTCCTTCTTACTCAGTCAAATTACTTTTAAAATAAAAAATCATAATATCTGTTATAACATTTATAATATCTTTTTTTACATTCCACAACCTTCAAAAAAATATATGTTTTATTCACCTATAAATATTTTGTTATCTGTTGGTAATTTACTAGATAATATAAATCTTTTGAAATAATGTACTATATTTTTTATCATAATCATTAGCATAATAATATGTGTCTGTATTTATTAACATATTTTTGTTCTATTCCATTTTGTATTATTAAGTATTAACTTAAGTCACTATTTCATATAATATAATCTAACTAATTTCATTGTATCTAGCCTACACTCTGCATTTAAAACTTAAATAGATCACCGTCCACGTATAATACATATATTCTAACATGCATACATTATATATGTGCGAGTCGACGTAAACAAATAAAGGTTTGTGTATATTAAGTACATGTTAAATGCAGTGGCGGTTTTACCGAGGAGGCAAGGGAGGCAGTGCCTCCCTTGAAAATAATAGAAAATACATGGTTAATATTATTTAAATTATAAAATATTGTTTGTTTATATTTTCAAATACAGACACTATTGTAAAAGAGAAATAAATAAAATATATATTTAAATTATGTATTAAAGGTATTATGAAGTGTACCGTACCCGGT
>JACXSJ010002673.1:0-21506 GCA_014851325.1 Pentalonia nigronervosa | reverse complement strand
TTAAATGTATATATAGGTATACTCAAGGCAGTAGTCTATAGGTACAGGTAAACAATCGGCGGTCTGTGATTCAATTTCCAACGCTACCTACAGGCTATAACTTTGGTCGTTTTCGGCAGCTATTATATACACGACTTTCGTTTTTTTTTTTTTTTTTTTGAGAATAATGATTTTTATTTTCTTCGTAATAAATAACATTACTCCGTTACAGAGTATATTGTTCATTCTGCATTGTTTTATGGCAATTTATTTTTCGACGTTCGGTTGTACATTACAATTTTTTCGTTAAATGTTGTATTCGTTTCAATTCGAAGTGGAAACATTTTTTCCTAATATATTTTTCCCGTGTGCATAACATATATACTTATAAGTTTTTTTCTTATTAATTATACGCGATATTTCTAAGTCAGTGTTTCTTAATGTTTTTAGCACCGTGGACAAAATTTTCCACCAAAATCCATCGCGATTCATGTGGTTTTACAGGACAAAAAAGTTAGTACAATAACTGGTCTATATTTATTTCTGCCAGACGCACTGATAGGAAAATCTGGTTGGTGAAAGCTCGTGAATTGGTAGTAGTATAGCAATAGTATTGGGATAACGTCGTTTGAACAAACATGATAATAGGAATGACATGTGTTCGTGTAATTTTTGAGATTTATAATACCCGAGAGCCAAGTATAATAAGCTTAAGCTATACAGATTAAAAACTTTAATTTCTCGCGACCACAGTTATAAAAACGCTGATGGCTGATCTGAGTATTTGTTAGGTATGTGTTACAAAGTACCTAATGATAGATAATTGCAAGTAACTTGATAGTCGATAGGTAGGTTAGGTTAGGCACAAAGTATTACGTAATCTATAATTTGCTTTTGGAATCGATTTTAAATATAATAATATGCCCTACTTTCTGTAAGTTATGTCTGGTAGGTACTTTTAGTAACTACTTATCATAAATGGGCGGCAATATTCACATGGGCGTAACTAGGATTTAATAGTCTATAGAGTCGTAGAAAATTATAAAGTTCAAAATAACCGTATAGTCAAAAGGACTCCTCGCCATTAAAATATTTTTCTCAACAATTAAATTTAACCATTAAAATATGTGTATACTTTTTATTCTACAGTAAGCATATATGTAATATGTTATAATTGTATTTAGAAGTAAAGACTTTTATAATATCGTTATATAATTTATAAACAATTATATAATTTATCCACAGATATGATAATAATATAATACAACTATACAGCCGACTTTCCATATCCGCAAAGTATTTTTTTTTTGAAGCGCGGAAAATAGCGGTCGTTTTTTTTTATCCAAAAGACCCGTGTTTAAAATGTTGTCATTGATGAATAACATGACAATATATATTATAAAATCATATGTATTTATTTATTTTGATTATTGTCATATCTCATTTCAATGAACAAACTATACCAGGTGATCCATTTAAGCGTCTACACTTATTATTTCGAAAAGATTCAACTTTTTTCAAAATATTTTTTTACTATTTTTAAAATTTTTTTTACTTTTTTAAACGACACTATATATTTTTAATTTCATATTCTGAAGCAGAATATTATTTGAGATATTTTAATTACCACTTTACTCCTCTCATCAACATTTTGAATGTTTGTGTAACTAATAAACTATACTTGTTCGAAATTTGATATTTATAGATTGAAATACTCCAAATAATATTTTGCTTAGGAATGTGAAATTAAAAATGCATAGTGTAATTCAAAAAATTCTAACAAAATAAAAAAATAGTAAAAATATAATTTTTTTTCATAAATGCTGTTTTAAATAACATTAATTATACAATAAGAATATTTTCAAAAAGTTAAATTACAGTTAAAAATTATAAGTTGCCAATTATTTAAAATATTACTTACTATACCAGTGTCTGTTTACTCCTCGAAGAACATTTTCATGTAATAATTGGTAATGAGTAAATTTAATGTTGTAATTTATTATTTTTCCTAATTTAACGTCATTATTTATAATCGTCGAATTGTTGGCCATTCATGTAATAGTGGTTATTGATCAGAAAACAGTTCTTGATGTCATGTCTCAAAAGTTAAGAAAAATTAATATACTTTTATAATGACAATTACATTTTTTTAAATACGAATCAGTAAAAATAATACTTAATGAGATGTAATGTACATTTATTTTATTATTATCATGGGGATTACTTTCTCATGGCAAATTTTGAAATCAATTTTTCAACCCCAGCAAAAAAAAAATCCTGAGAACACCTTTGTTACCGTATATAATTTTAATACTTTACTTTTGTTTCAATGATAATAATAAAAGTTTTTTTTTGTCACTTACCTATTGTTTAAAACATATTTAAGGAAATATTATTCTGCCTAAAGAAAGTAATATAGTTAGGTACATATACATGTACGATATACAATTATTTCTCTTTTCGTGTGTGTTAACTGTCAAGTGTCAACTCGAATTTTAAAAACATTGAAATAGTAAATCATATATAAATAAATTATTGATTTTTGAAATAGTATTTTTTTATAAACAATACTTATCGATTTAACGAGCTCATCAATGTATGCGTAATCAAGAGAGATTTTTATAAATAAAACAATTATTTTAAAAGTGAAAAAGTATTGATATCACAAACAAAATCATATCTTTTTTTTATTGCTTATTCATGAAAAATATTACATTTTTTTTTTGAAAATAACATATTATTACTACTCCATTGTGTTTATACAACAATGTCTAACTTCTATTTGCTTACTTACATTGTGTATGTAATAAAACGTTATTTTTATTATAATTATTAATTTCTAAAAAAAAAAAAATATTTATAAAAATGTATTACTAAATGTTTTATCAAACATTTAAAAATTTAATTGGCCCAAGTAAAAAAAATACATGAGTTATTAACTCATGAATTTGTCATTTAATATTTAAATAAAATTTTTTCTTAATACAAATTTCAATTTTTGAAATTGTTTGAGGAACAAAATAATATGATTTTTTTTGTAAGGAAGGTCTTGAGTTACTCAAGTAACTCATAAAAAGACCTTCCTCACAACAAATTCATATTATTTATAAGGCAATATTTTAGTAAATTAACAAATTCATATTAATATATTATAACGTCATAATTAAGTATTTATGTAGGCATACGTATTTCTGTAACATTTGAACTTGAAGTAATAATTGTTATAATTATTTTTAATTCATATTTCGTAAGATGAATTTAAATCAAATATTATTTTACAAAATCTGTATTAAAAATGATGTCACTGGGTACCAATTTAAAACTAACGTAATGTTTATTAGGTATAAATGAATGTTTATGTCATGTAAGGTCTTGCTAATGTATAAGTCGTGTAAATATCTATCTAATTGTATATTATACATTGAAAGATAATCTAAACTTAATAATTATATGTTATAATACCTATTGGTACTTATTATTTTGAATAACTTTATATTTTAAATTTTAAAGAAATGAATGTATTGCAGATTTTACAATAATGTGTGTTTTTTTTTTAAATTTGTGTCAGCGGACAGCTGTTGGAAAAGTATAAATGCGTTGGTTTTTAACTTTGATGGTGTTTTCTGGTAGCAAATTAGATTTAGTTTGTACTTTGGGGAGTCATTAGGTCTCCAGTACTTTTTAAAATAATCAAGAAAATTAAAAAATATTAGGGTAAAACTATGCAAACCCAGTTTTTAATAAAATTGAATCTGTTTTTTTGCTTAAATAATTTTTTTTAAATTTTTAATTAATTTTTTGTCAAATATTGTATTATTATATATTTTATATATATTAGCAGTTTCTAGACATTATATCATTTTTTTGTCTCTTTTTATGCTATTTATAGACGTTTCACATTTTCGATAAATTATAATACTGTAGTTAGGTTATAATGAACACATAGCGACCTTCATAATGATCAGGTTCAGGTACACTTGATACACCTACTATACAGCAGAGCGACTACCACAGTTCTTTTTAACTTTGAAGTGCTTAACAAAATAATCATAAACTCGATTTCGTTTTAAATGCAGATAAATTAATTATTGCGGTTATTTGATTTTAAAAAAAGTATGACCTCAAATATTTTGATTAAATTTAGATATGCCATTCAGTAGTTAAATTTGTTTGTTATCGAAAATAGCATATTAAAAAACAATTTGTACTTGTGATATTTTATCCTAAATCGAAATTTAACGCGTTTAATCCTTATGAAACACACCTATAACTTTTAAATAATTAAAATTATTGTGTTTTAAATGATATCAAATATTGTATCGTTGCCATTGTGACATTATTATGGTCCGGTTTATGATTCCGCGAAAGTTATTAAAATATGTAAACGGGTAAATCAAGTTTGATGATTTTTCTTTTACTTATTTCCTGAATTGGAGAAGTTGTTCTTATAAAAAGATAGGTACATAATATATTGATATTAGGTAAACTGTATTACAATACTAAACATGTTTCTTTTAGTTAACCACATACCCGTGTAATACACTAATATATGCATGAATTTCAAGCCGATTTGTTACAAGTTTTTAAATATTAAATGTTAATATTCCATTGGCGATTAAATGATTTCACGTACCTATTCGTTGATAGAAATAGAATACAATAAAATGGTAATGTTATGCCCAAGTTATGAAATTTATATTTAATTATTAATTATTGCTCATAAATCATACTTATGATATAAAACTTACATATTTATGATATAAGTTTTTGTTTGAATTGCATTACGCTAACTAGTCTTGATTTAATACACAATACGACCAGTGTCTAAGAAAAATGTAGATAAATAATGACGCACGTTGCTTTTTTCGGAAAGTATTTAAACTCGTTCATTATTGTTCTTTATTTAGTTTCAAAAAAATATTTTCAATATGTTCTTCGGTACCTGTGTGAAACACCGCCATGAACTAAAGTACAATGTTCTAAATCCATGTTTTAAAATGTCGCAGTAATGATAAGTTTAGGTAGTGATATGGAAAGTGATAACCGGTTTTTCTTTTGTGAAGCACATTTTTATGTTTATATTGATTTTTTTCTTATAAACTTGTAAAACGTGTATCATTAAAAAGTTAAAACATAGTTAATATTTATAATAATAAAATACTCGTCTCAAATGTCATGCATGCGCATCATTTATGCGTAGATATATGCTATGATAGACATGTATAGTTGAAAAAACATTGGCCAGGAAATATTTCGAACAAAAAAACCGTGTCATGAACGATCGCATAGCCACACGTACTACCATCTTCACGTCCCTGAATAAGGTTAAGATTCGATTTCTCCGATTGACTCGATATTATAATTATTATCACAACAGCCGTAGATCAGCCTTGAGTGCGTTGCAGTGTTATTTTTATACTGTCGCCCGTGATTGAATAAACTGTCTTCCAAAACTGGTTGATATTTTTAACAGTAATCCTTTATTATCTCAGAGAGTATTAAATTTTATGAAAATATTTGTTTTACAAAATTTGAAAACATTACGAAAGAGTTTTTAACTTTTTAACAGTTTTTAACTTTTTTAAACGACTGCATACGTTTTTAATTTCAGAATTGCATTGTATTATTGTTTTTTTTTTTGCGTCTTAATGTAGGTATTATCTGTTCGCACCCAAACGTATTCATTTAAATGTCCTCGCGCCCAAACGGCTGCATCTATATTTCTTTGTTCGCTGTACATGTACAAACAAGTTTTTCAAGTAATTACGAAGTAGGTAGTGTAAAATAATTCAATTACTAAAGTGAATATATAATGTTCCATTGTAAATGTGATCATTTAAAATATGAAATAACGTGAATTATCATGAAACATATTATACAAACCTATAAAGCTTACTCGAAGAGTTTGGTTTTAATTTCACTACAATATAATAGGAAAAAACAATATCTACTTAGGTGGCTAGGTAACTACAATAGAAATCTTGAAATAAGTTGTTATACAGAACCTGTTGTTTTGAAGGTATGTTATGAATAACTTTATATCTTACTAACGGAGATTTATCTATTATTTATATATATATATATATATATAATATATCTCTGAAACCCACGATCCACAAAACTGTAAGTGGTGTGTAGAAGGTGTCGTTGCAGAGAGAAGAACTAGGTCAAGGCAACACATCTCGAAGGACACGTGATGATGAATATAAGGGAAGGTTTTCTTTGGGACCAAAGGGGATGAGCTACAATGCGGAGGCGTCGATTATACACCGTGACTGCATCAATAATTTTTACCGTGTACACGCGCGCGGTTTCTTATACATCACGAATTAATAATAAGTACGAGTAATAATATAATATAATAATATACGATATATTTACAGCAGGTAATATACAGGTATGTCGTCGTCATCGACACGTGCTCGTGCATATAATATAATAATATCGTTGCAAAATGTGTGTAAACAATCGTCACGTTGTGGTCATTGCGCACGCGCGACACTACGTCTAGCCGGGGGAGGCAAACACTTCCGCTATAACGAGGCTAGTACCGTGGTTTCACTCGATATAGGTAGACCTTTATAATATCGTATTATGACTTTATTATTTTAATACTGTTGTCGTCTTATTTGTTATTTCGTCTACCCGGTCAACCGGGTTCGAGTCTCAATGACAGGTTATAATTATTATTCGATCGATTCTGCAATCATCACAATACCACGTCATTCGCAGAGTGTGCGCGTGTGCATAATAATAATAATAATTATTATTATTATTTTAATCATAATAACAGAGCTATTGTAGCCGTACCGCATCGATCCTATCCGCTCGTTTTGTCGGCTTACCGTGCACGCCAGGCCTTGTTGAACTGTACCGAACATAATATATTGTTATAATTCCCGCGGTGTTGCGGCTTCACACGTTTTTATTTACCAACTTAACATTTTTTTATCGAGTTATTTACGTTTTAGTTTCGTTTTTATATGTCGTAATTAGATCATTCGGGAAACGAACGGTGTTGGCTGGCGGTGAGACTAATCTATGGCAAGGTGATAGCGTGATTTATACGTCGGATGTACCGTGGAGAGAGCTGAGTTCTTCTCAACATGTGTACGTCGTCGTTGACGGCGACCATCCGCCGAAAGTTCGAAGCATTAGACATGGCGACTATAATAGTACGAAAGCAAAATTTTGTGTGTATGTAATAATTGCATACACAAATATATAATAATAATTTTTATTTAGTAAAAATAATATACAATTTACACTAATATGTGATAATAAATATGCATGATACATGTTTTCAACTCTCCTTTAAGCATACGCTCGTTTTTTATTTTTTGATAGGGGGTATATAAATTTGAGTACAGTACAAAAAAGAAAAAATAAACCAATTAACAATATAAATACAACATTATATTATTCATGCATCACGTGTATATCGATGTGACCTCACCAATGTCGCGTTAAAAATGTTTGGTCATGATCGGGTTACGATTTTTCGTCTAGCGAAGCCTCCCCTGATCGCTTTAAACTTCCACGCCATGACATCCAAACCTCAGCTAAAAAAACAACTTTATAAGTCATCTCTATTTAGTATATAAAGGATATAGGTATACTGTATGGTTACTTAGAGCTGTTAACTCTCCAAATTCGATTAGGTATCTAAAGTAATAATATACAAGCATCGCCGCCGCCGCCATTTACACTATACCTATATACCAACAGCGTATGTTGTAATAACAATTATGCAAAAAGCAAAAAGATTTGTTATGATAATATTTATTATTATTACTGTTATTTTTTATTAAAACAAATTCTATCGCATCTAATAAGACTAATGGAAGTATTACGTATTGTAAGTAATATTTTTTGAATATGCTTTTGATTAAAATTAAAGATATTTGCATAAAGATTTAATAACATAAGTATAGGTGCATTATATTTGTTTTTATTAGGAAATCAAGAAATTGTTTTGATTTTGTTTGGGTCCAGGTTGATAATATGTTAACATAAATATGGTTTTGGGTTGTATACAAATTTTTTTCCTGACCGTAACCGATTTCGGGTAACGTTTTGTTTGTAAATGGTTGCCATTGGTTACATAATATTTTGGCTACTTTTTTGTACTCTTATCACATTTCTAATAAAATAAATATTGATATGAATATTAAGATTAAAAATAAAGTAGGTACATATAGTTTATTTTGGAAATTACTTGCTTAAAAGTAGGTATATTCTAGAAATTATGAATTCTAACGTAAATGATTAAATGATTTCCTTGTTATTCCCCAAAAACATAATGATTTATCGATTTTCCTGGTAGAGGAAGAATATCGAGTAGTGTGCTATGTTATTTATTTATTATTGTATATCTTACTTTATAATATCATACTATAAGAGTCATACGTTTGTTGTTCGCGTGAATTAAAAATGGTTGAATATTTTATTTTATTTGTTTTTTTCTTACGTCTATAGGTGCATATTACGTATTTGCATCGGAATTTCAAACACATGTTTATCGTATTATTCATGATTTTACCATAAATCAATTTTTAAAAATATTTTATTGCTTCACTAAAATGAAATATTACGCGACATATTTGTAATATAGATAAATTTACGTAGTTGTAAAAAGTTATTTAGTTAATACATTTTACTTCATATCGAATTGTTTTGTTTTTATTTTATACAAATATGTTTATAATAGAATACTGTGTTAATCAATATCGTTATTGGTTTTAAACAAAAGCTAATTCATTTTTTTTTAGTTCATAGAACTGCAGATTTGCTGTCTACTGGGCA
The DNA here is from genome assembly GCA_014851325.1 of Pentalonia nigronervosa. Lineage (NCBI taxonomy): Eukaryota > Metazoa > Arthropoda > Insecta > Hemiptera > Aphididae > Pentalonia > Pentalonia nigronervosa. Next base: position 12,722 of record JACXSJ010002673.1, on the reverse strand, counting down.
AAATGAAATCGTGAACGTAACTTGATGTTAATTAGTATTTTCAGTAGGTATGAGAAATCGTGGGAGAATATAAAATTAAACACACATAATTATGATATTTTTCATGATAAATGTTTAGTTTAAAATGATCCAACGTAAAACGTTACATGTAATGTTTTTCTATAGTATCTTCTTCAAATATTGTAATAGTAGTTTTTATTTCATATTTAACAGGCGAAAGTACTACAAGATCTATTAATGATACACGTGTTTAACTACATATTATTTACCGATGTTAAAAATGCTTTTTTTGTATTTATTATCAATTCAATACTAAGTTACGATCGGTTGTAAATATTATATTATACATTAACGTGAAAATGAAAAAATGAAAATATTATCAAATACAATTTAAAATCCTTGGATTGTAAACATGTATAATTTTACATAAAACTGCATTTTTGCAAAATAATCATATAATTCACTATAATTGTTTATCATTGTGATAACTATTAAAAAAAAGTATTTTAAAAAATGACGTCATTATAAATATAATTAAAAAAAAATTATTTAAACATATTTAAAATCGGGCATCATATTATATGAATGTAAAAACATTTATTAGAAAATTAAACAAAATTTAACCGTAAGAGAGATTGTTTAGAGTTGAAAATATTTGCTTTGTTTGTAATATAATATATAAACAAAGTTGGTTAGGTTACATCGGTATTACACAAAATATAGAATTATGTAATATCGAAATATAAAATAGGCTACCTAATTTTTTTGGGCCTCCTAAAAACGTATTATTCTTCGATTAAATCGTAGGTTTAGTACTTGAAATTAAATAACGATACCCGCGTTCATAAAAAATAGTTATAACCCATATGAATTTATATCGTATTCAGCTAATTGAGTACCCGGCGAGGTCAAGTGTTTTGAATTCAATTGAGTTCTTTAAAATAAGATAATATACCTAACATAAAAATAAAATGTATAACGTTTAAGTTATATAAATACATAGTTTAAATCTAGTTGCTCGCTCCTAAAAATTAACTACTCAGACGGGAGTAGGAACCTGCATATTATTTTGATAGGGGCAATATAACTACGGCAAAACTATAATTATATAGAACATCTAGAATCGATTAAGAATTTTTACTTCATATCGTTATTTTTTTTTCCTCTTGAGAACGATCACCGCCTGTATAACATAATACGTAGTAATATTATTCTTATATAGCTGTAGTTCAGCCAAATCGTTAGTGAGCCATTTCGCCATCGTCCAGCTATACTTACTGTGCAGTGGTACAACAACAGAAGTAAAAATAATAATATATAATGTAATTTCCATGCACGACTAATGCTAAAAACAACTTAATTTTGTGTAATTATTCTATTTTTCTTGTGTCACGATCGGGTTTTCGATTGTCAAAACACCAATCTTTTCTTGATTTCCACGTGCGTATATAATATGTACGTTTAATATGTAATATTGAAGCAGTGTCGTATATATTTTATAGTTCGCGTATTCCGTTATGCAATTTGGGTATGCGTGCGGAATTCGCTGTCTCCCCGAAAAAGGTGACTACGATGACGACGTCATTATTATATATAAATTACATCTATATAATATCATAATCCAACTACAAACATACGTTCAATAAGTGGTCGAAATTTAATTTCGCTCGCGGACACTCTTCTTCGTCGTACTACGTAAGCAGAATATAATATACTTTTATACTGAAGCCTTCGAGCCCCGAGGGGTCGTCATCGTATCACATAATATACAAATAATATAATTATGATAATATGCATAATACCTGTGAATAAAGCATTACCTGCAGTGATAAAAATTCCGCACAAATCGGCTGATTACATAAATCCGACGAAAACGCGTATTTATATGTAAGATTTTTCGCCTTGAGTCGTCTAACATTCAGATTTCAGGGATGTATTGGTAAAAAGTGTCTTGGGTTTACGCAATTTCTTCCAAATAAATAACCCAATAATTTTCTTCTCACTCCGCTTAAAATCTATACAGTGTTTTATTAAACTAAATACTTACTCAATCGATACAATTTTTACAAGTAATATATTTTATTAATATTACAACTATCAGCTCAACATAAACTTTTTTATTGGAGAGAATACTCTACATATATCCCGCGACTACGATGTAGGTAGGTACTCATACTGTTGTATCCCTTATATCTACATACGAATTTATTATTCTGAGAGAGGTGACGTGCGTTAATTATTTTTTAGAACGTTATATTATGATATAATATTTATACTATTACTAGATGACCGTGGAAATTAACGTTTTAATCTTTTCGCATTGATATATTTTGGCATTAAAAAAAAAAATAAAATATATACTAAACTTTAGATGATTCAAAAATATTTACTGATATTTTTGATTAAAAATATACGGACTCCTAATTAGTTTGGAACTAAACGAAACTGAATCAAATTAAACTGATGCTGGACAATTTTAGACGTTCGTATGCAATAAATACATTTTAAAGCATGTTGATCTAACAATGAAGTGAAAAATATCGATTTTATTCCGTCCCAAATCAGTGCGCAATAACCTTAATCCTGAATGTTTTAATTAGTTAAAAATTGTGATTTAACACAAAAAACAATTTAAATTACTAGTTAGTCAACTCTAATGTAAGAAATTGGATTTTTAAAATAAACAATAACATCAATACGAAAGTAATAATATAAACACAAGCCTATTTTCTATTTTATCTGCAAAAAATTGATCTTTGTTTATAACCTAATATTATATTAGGATTTAAGTTTTGAACTCGTCATCAATTTAACATTATTATGCAATTTAATCACGTATTTATTAACATTTAAAAAAACTATAAATTATTTTAAATAGTATAATATATAGTTATTATAATCATAATATATTTTTTTGAAATAGTACCTTTATAATAACTATTAGGAACAGAACATAATAATATAAATATAAGCGAACTTAAGTATCAGGCATAGGCGGAGTCGATAAATTTTTTAAAAGTTTTTTTTTACAACGCTCATTATATTTTTGTCGCGACATCGGGAAACGTGAACGGGGTAAAAATATATCTGCAGTGGGCAGAATTTAAAAACTGGCAGTAATTAGTCAGTATGCCGCAGCCGGCGGTGCAGCAGCAAATTATTATAAGTGGCATGTTTTCGTTTCGCGTTGACTTTATTTTATTGTTGTGATTCACGTAAAAAAATGTTCGTGGGTGGTTAATAATATGTTTCTCTTCCCGTGCAACAGGAGCGTACCGTTCAATATTTTCAGATACAACTATAATGTACACAGTACAATATATTTATTAATATTATACAATATTATATCTATATAGTCATAAAATAACCGTTTGTTGATTTTTCACACCGAGTTTTAACGTTACGGTTTTCATATCTTTCAGATATATTGCTGCAAATCAAATTGTCTGCAGAGTTTTGGCACGCTATTGATGACCGTCTCGCTGACGTTAAGCCTGGCAAACGTCATACGACTACCTCGAATGGTGTTTCTGTATGGTGGCGGTAAGTTCCTAATAATTACCTCTAAAAAATGAAATATATTGTAATACAATATAACATCATTGTTTTGATGATCAAAAATCCCGCTATACCCTATGGCAGCAACATAGGTATTATTATTATGACAAAACATGATATTTATTACCGTGTTAACCTATTACAGCTAGATTAGGTTTTCTTTCAATGTTTTACATTCTCACACTGATTTATTTAATCAAGCGATTTTTTGCTAAAACTATAAAAATAATATTATTTTTTTGTAAGTATACACACACCGTGGATCGCGTTTATATGTGTGAACGCAAAGTGTATACAAAACGTAACTAAATAAATGCAGGGCGTGATATAATATTACCATAAAATGACGAATTACCATATTGTATTATTATGTGCAATATACACACAAGTGTTCCCTTCAAGTTGCACACATGCTGAATAACTAGTGTTTATATAATAGGATACAGTTTGTAATATTGTAATTATAAAATAAAACAATTATGTGGTACGCGTTAAAATTTCCATGACGTAGTTAGGGCGTGTTCACGGGGTGGGAGATGAGGGTGTCATATTCCCCTTTGGCTTATTTTTGTCGTATAAAATATAGGTATGATGAAGCATTGTAAGTAAATTTACCGCTATATGACGTGGTCTGAGAATAGTCAAAAATGCATAACCCCTCCACCTTTTCAAAAAAAAACTGAGCACGTCACTGCGACGTACAGAAATTATTGTTATTCTCTTCGTAGCGTCAATAAATAACAGCACTGTTTTAAGGACGTCACGCCATACAAAAAAAATTATAGAAAATTTACACTTGCCTATTTTGCACGTTAAAAAAAATACGAACTATTGATTTTTTTTTAAGTTTGTTCACCTTAATATATCGTACTTGCGTGGTTTATGCGTACCTACAACTAGAGTTTTGAATTTTATAACTATGTGACCGTGAGTCGTCAATTCAATCCTGGCGTGTTCATTAAGCGTTATTATATATAATGCAATGTGATTATACCTATACAGGGTGATTCACCAAACATGCTAACTTCCATTTTTTCCAATATCACCTAGGTAATGAATTTGTTCAAATTCTCGTGGAGATTTTACTTAAGGAGTGTCCTGTTGCGACGCAAACTTGATTTTCAAATAAGAAGCACTATTTTTTTTATTGTAAATTATTTAGTGGGTAATTTTATTGAAAATGTCGATAAAATTCGATCGAGTAGTTTCTATTATTAGTTGTTGAAATGTTTATGCTAAGGATACTTATGGACCTATTATCCTTAGTACACAAGATAAAATAACTCAAAACCACTCGTTCTAATTTTGATTATGATACTTTAAAATGTCCAGAAAAAATATTCTTAACATAATTTCCGATAGAAAGAGGGATTTTTATTTGAAAAAAATAAGTTTGTATCGCCATAGAAATCTCTTTAAATAATACAACAAATCTTAAAAATTTTAAAATATAGTCTTAAAGTATAATTAAAAATTCCAAAAATCAAATTTTAAATAACTGCATTATTGAAGAAAAAAGGGAATGAGTATGTTCGGTGAATTACTCTGTATATTTTATTGTGAACCAAACAATATTTTAGAAAACACAAGGACATTTTAAGTTATTATTTTTTTAATCATTTGAACATACACTATTTTCAGTATAGCATGTGTAATTATATTAGATTATCAGTATTTGTTTTAAAAATTAAAAAAACCTATTTCAATTTTTTTGTATTTTTCTGAGATATGGTTTGCAAACATACCACCGTGTATAGTTAAGACTAAAATATTTTTATCTTTAGCGACGTGTGTATAGTAGTTATAAGTGACAATCTCGATTTTCGTGTCAGTTGTAATTTTAGAATTAAAATATTTTTCTAATTCAAGATACTTATTCCTAAGAACTATATATTTAAAATACGAATTTCGTAATAGAAGAATATTCCGATAGGAACGTTTCACATATTTATATACATTATATACAATTATGTAAGTGTAAGTTAATTAATTCAATAACAACATGTCTTATACTATGTAGTACTTATCATATATGTGTATATAAAGTATATACATGTAATTTAAATATGTATAAACATAAAAAACAAAAAAACAAACTGTATATATAATTATTAGCTAGGTGTATACAATTTATCCAAATTATTATAATTCATGCACAAAATCATACAAATTAATAAAAAAAACCCCAGAAAATTCATTCTTTGCAGTATAGTAAGTGTCGAGTGTATCTTTTTATTGAGTAGGTCACCAAATGGATGTGTTAAATTTGAATTCAATAATAAATCATTGCGTACAAATGCAGGTACAATGAAAAACAATTCTTAACAGAAGTGGTTTGTCAGCCCATATTTCTAAGGAATAATCTAGGATATTTTATCATAATATTGCTATAAGTAATTTATTTTACTATAGTCATGATTATTCTTTATTGAATCACAATGTCAAACAAAATCGATAATTGGTGGTACGTTTATATATATTCCCATTTTCCACTGTTTTCGTTAGTTTTTCAAAATTATTGAGAAACTACTGGAAATATCTTTTTTTAACTCTCCCTCTTCAGCAAAAATCGGGTAATAAATGATACCAGAAACCATCTATAATTTTGAAGATTGGATCAAATCTGCTCCAAAGTGACGATAAATGGAAAATAAAAAATAGCTTTTAATTATGACTATACCTGTATAATATGATGTAATTTACAAAATAATATTATTCGTTATTCGATTTACATTGTTCGCAGGTACTTTTTTGGTATCATATCTCATAGTTGCCATTGTGTTCGGAGTTCCTCTCTTGTTTTTAGAAATAACACTCGGTCAGTTTTGTCAACAGGGCACCACTAAGTTATGGAGAGCCGTGCCTCTGCTCAAAGGTATTATACTTTATTATATAATATCGCAGTTTGCATAAAATGTCGATCATTACTCATTACTAATGAGCAGTACTAGATAGTATTAGCAGTACTAGCATTACTAGATATGCACTTATATATATTTTTAAGAACAATTTGTTTTTTTTAAACATTTTATAGGAGTAGGATTTGTCAAAGTTTTGGCGTCCGTGTTACTCGCCGCGTACTATCCAATAATCATGGCGTTATCGTTATTTTATGGCTCGCGCAGTATCATCGGCAGTATTCCGTTTCCGGAATGTAGCAATTCTATCAGTTTTTATGTGAGTATCGCGGTATTTTTAGCATAACCAATTTCGACTGGAAATAATGGTTTTTAAAAATTTAAAAGTAATAAATTTAAAGTTAATGCGTTCTGAACATAGATTCTCTATTTATGTAATTATAGCAAGGGGTAAGTTCTGCTTTCAGCAGTGATCAATGTCTTCAGCAGACATTTATCAAACCACCACACTTGAGCTGGCAGTGGATTGCGATGGACGTTTTGCTTATATTACTTATTTGGATCGTAGTCGCGATAAGGTACGTATTATGGGACTTAATTAATTACGCTGCTAATGTTTAGTGGGAGCATATCAATTAGTTCATTTTGTTTTCATATTTGCATGTACAAAATTAAGTTTATTTATAAAATAATAGCTAATTATTGGAACTATATATAATTGTGCGCAGTTAGGTACCTACTATTATTGTAAAAATAATAAAAAAAAAAACAATATTATTTTTGTGTAAATGCATGTTCTATAAAAACGTGTTTACCATTATTTATTAAATAATTATAATTTTTAAAAAAAATTTCATAAAACAATAAATATTTCGAAATAAAGCGTCAAAACTGGTTCTTTAATGAAGTGTCGGATCATTAAGATCTAACTATCAAATATAATTCTTACTACTTTCTAACCTTGTCCATCGGCAGATCAAGCTATAGGTTTCTGGTTTCATAATTTCCGCCTCACTCTTCACTTGATCTTCCCATCTGATCAATGGATTTATCAAGGGTCTCACCAATAGGAATATCACATTGCGCAAAATGTACTAGTGTAAATATGGGCTCATAAGTAAATTACTATGTTATTGAACAATAAGTGGGTAAACAGAATGGAATATTGTGCCACAGAGTTTCAGTAAACTTATATTTCATTTAAACTAATATAAATAGGTATTGTCTAAAATGAAATATTCAATTAGTAGGAAATAGAAAACCTATTAATTTTTATCATTTGTTTAGCCTGATAAAAAACAGTAAATCCTACAGAACAGTGGCATTACTTGTCGTACCTATAACGTTTGTAACTATTGCGGTTTTATTGGTCAAAGGACTTAACGCAAATCAACGAGGACTAGAAATATTGCTAGACATTCAATGGGAGACTTTATGGAAACTAGACGTAAGTTTACTAATTATTTTTATTTTTACTTAGAATATGATAGTTTTACACTTAAAAAAAAAAAATTAAAAGCATCATCATTAATAATTCAGGTAATGCATAATATTCTAAAATTTAATTTTTTATATTTGATTACTGACTAAAACTCATGTTTTAAATATACAACTGTGATTTGTATTTTATGTAGAGCGTGTCTCACTGTGTTTGTTACTCTGCAAATTACTTTTTTCTTATTAATATTTTTTAAATTGGATTTAAGATAGTTATTATTACTGTATTATAGAGCTAAAATTATTAAACTTCATAGTAGTTTTTGGTGTATTTAAATTCTTAATAAAAAATTAAAACATGTTTTCATGTAATATAAGAGACAATCAATTTATAGTTATGTGTACATTATAATTATATATTTCAAAAATATGTTCAAATAGATATTTATGTAAGTATTAAAGTTTAGGCAGGAGGAGTATATAAGATAATGTTATATTTTATAGAAGACAATTGTGTATAAATCTTTATTTTTTCAGATATGGTATCACGCTATAGTACAATTTTTTTTCACTACTCATTTGGGATTTGGTAATATTACAACTTGTGCGGGTCGACTGTACTCAAAGTCTAATCCTTTTTGGTAAGAATCTGATTGTGGTTATTTAATCATTTTAGTGTCAATCGACTGAAGTTCAAACATTATTTTTAATATTTTTAACAGGACTTCAGTAATGCTTACGGTGGTCAGCATCGTCGTTGGCTTGTGTAGTGTTTCAATTGTTACAATGTGGATGTACGACGTGCAATTACAAGCTGGACAGAAAATGTTTACTTCGTTAGCCTTATCGGAAGTCTGGTTCCTGACATTTGTGTACGAATTGACGACCAGAGGCATCCTATCCGATCTGTGGGCCACTTTGGTCTATACACTAGTGTTTCTTTCTGGATTCCTGAGTCTGGTAAGCGACCAAAAATCGTTTATGAAGTAGTTTTTCAGCATTATTATATAATGTACTTGGGTATCTGGTATTGAGTATTGAAGTTTATCTAGTAAAATTATTTTAAAATCGTTTCATAATGTTAAGATAGTGAATCATGAAAAACAATTATAGAACACTTGACAGTGGATTAATTGATAATGATAATATTATACTTAATTATACCATAAAAATAATCATAATTATATTATGAACGTTGAATGTTTTAAATAGAAAATATATAAAAATAAATAATATTATAATGCAATTAATTCTTTTATAATGTATGAAAATTAATTAAATTATGAAAATAAAAATTCAATAAATTGTTTACATAGTATAAACAGTTTTAAATATAATTTAAAATCATAACATACATGCAAAAATAAAAATAAATTAACACTTTTTTCTCGTTTTACAGATAGCAGCCATTTACACCGCTATTGTAGGGCTGTCCGTAGAGACTAAGGAAAAATGGAAGTGGTGGATATTGACTTGTATGGTTTGTTTTATCAGCTTCTTGCTGGGTGTTTTGTGCCTTTTGCCCGTGAGTATATGATGCGAGTGCTTCACAATAATACTATTGATTATATGGACATCATTGTGAATTTCAGGAAAACCTTCAAGCCGTGCACTTGCTGGACGAATACATCATTGGTCGCATGGTAGTTACATCCACAGTGCTGGAACTAATCGCTTTCGTCTGGATCTACGGGCTGGAATCGCTATCCAATGACTTTGAGTTTGTGCTTGGATACAAACTGTGCTTCGTGTGGAAATTCGTGTGGCTGGGCACTCCGATTTTGTTTATGGTACGTACAGCAGAATTCGCTGTAGGTTTGTCCTACATAGAATATAATATGTTATTGCCGTAAAATATTTTCGCAAAATAAATATTTACCCTCAATCGTTGAAACACTTGGAAATATGAAATCAATAGTGGATATTTAAAAAATTAATTTACATGGTTTCCCAGTTCGTAAAAATCTTCAGCATAAATAATATTTAATGACTAATTCTATAACTGCAGGTGTTTGAGTTTTGGAGTTTGTTCGTGATGCCACTAACCGAGTCTGATTATAGTTCTCATGATTCCATGTGGCTGTACGTGATCGGTTGGATCGTTTATCTGTTCACGTGGTCGATGATAATTGGTATTGCCATATGGCAGATATCTGCCCAGGTGGACTACAACTTTTCCCAAGTGAGTTCTCAGTCTGCTGATCGATCAATAGGTCGGTCGGTGCTGTATCCGTAATAATTGTCATACTATTTTATGATGTTTTTGACACACCAGTTGATTTTTGTTCTCCACAGAAATTCCTGAGCACAATCAAACCAGCGCGGAACTGGGGTCCGGTGGATCCAATATATAGACACTGTTGGGTGCAGTGGAAGAAACAGTATCAGGTGACGGGCGAAAGGGATTTCACGCTGAGGCGACGAGGTACCAAGGACTATACGCATTCCATCAAACGGGGCAAACACGCTGCACCTCCAGGCACTGCCTACAGTGTCAGCCCGACGTCGTTAGACCGAACGTCATCATGTTATAGCGTAGATGGTATTGGAGGTTTGTCTCGTCAGCATTCTTCTGATCAACAATCACAACAGCAACAACAACAAAAAAACCTCCACCAGTACCACTACAACCACACAATGGTCGACCAAAGGCGGTGGACCGCCGCGGAACCCAAAAACAACGGAGGGACTTCTATCAATTATATGTGATCCAGAATGACAAGTTTTCATAATGTGTGTTGTAGTTATAATATTATACGTTAGGATATTTTATTTTATCTATTTATATGAAAATAATAACGTATTGAAGTGTCTGATTTTTTTTCTCTACTTGTGCATTGTGTTATCTTTTTAATTTTTATATAATACATTATATGAACTATCCTTATTTTAAAAAGAGTTAAGAGAGACTTATATACTTTTTGTTTTAATTTTATACTCAACAACAGTGTTCTATTACTAACATTGTTTTAAATTATTTGAATGTTGTATGTCCACACCAAAACTATTGAATTATATTTATCAAATACTGTCTAAGTCTCTCCAAAGTTTAGAGTAAGATTAGATTTAACTTAAAGTTACCATCATTAATAATCATGACGTTTTTTGTTGTAGTGACAACAACACTGGTTTTTATTTACACGTGTTTTTTTAAAGGACTGATTTGTACATATTTTTTTTAGATGTTTAAGTTGTTCAAAGGTTTAACATGTAATAACGTTGAACTTCATTTTTTATTAGCTTTATTATTATTATGATGTAAATAATAAAATAATATATTATGATTAAGTTGTTTATGAAATGTTTTGTTATTGTTTGTATAACAACTATCAACTCGAATGTATAGTGAGTTGAACCACGTATATGAAACCATATTTTTGAACCATGAAAAATCTATTAGTATAAAATCGTGTATTATTTAAATTACTAATTATAAACAAAACAAGTTTTAAAGTATGTGTATTATTTTAATAATTTAAAAATGTATCTAACTAAAGACTACGACTTAGATACAGTATTCAATCAAAATACACAATTAGAAAATATCCAACCCAAAATAATTTTTCCTCTAACAATCTTATGTCGATATTGACTTCTAATAGTTGATAATTTTTATATGGAATACATTAAATAATATTAAAATAAGATAACATTAAAACTAAAATAATTTATTGTACTTGCGAAACATTGTGTGTATAGAGAAAAGAGTAGGAATAGTGAAGGGGTGACCAACTCTTGCAAAATGACAATACATGACATTTTTTTAGATTTAAAGTCAATAGCGGTCAAAAGTAAAAAATTCTTTATAATTTTCAAACACGTCGGGAAAAACAAAAAAATTAAGGAAAAACGGGAATTTTTATGTAAAGTCAATTTTTGACGAAATTGATTTTGTTTTTTGGTGTAACACAAAAAATGATAATTTTAGTGATATAAAAATTTCATCAAAAGTTCAAATTTTTACCAAAATTCATCAAAATGATGAACTTTTAAAAACTATTTTATAGTTATAAATAAATTATCATATCTATGGATTGAATCTGATATGTATTGTAACCAAAAAATCAAAAACGTATATTTACATGGTTGATTTTTATAGACATTTTATGTTCAAAATTGGACGAAATTAGATATTTAAATGAAGAATAACGATGTTAATTATTTCGATGTACCTAATTAATACTTTTTGTAAGTGCTTGAAACTTTTAAAGTATATTATTATATTTTAAACACCATATGACATTTTCAAGTGCAATGTTTTTGGTAAAAATTAATTCAACCTACTTTATTATTAATAGTAAAATAAATTACTTTAATAGCAATAATATCATAAAATATATGTACTTAGTAATGAAGGCCGATAGACCGTCTTCCCTCAGAATCGTTTTCCATATACAATGATTTTATATCATTTAATTTATGTTAAACACATAAATTACAGTGACACATGCCACTCGACACCTACTCTACGGCAGATCGCCATCCACTTGCCGACCCTTTTCATTTCAATAGCTGTATTATGATACATAATATAATAATATGATATTCGTCAATATGTCGTGTGGTGTAATTTTCGTTTTTGGTCGTCAACGGAAACAAATTTATTATGAAACAATAAAAATTCTGATGTTTATTTGATATTTAAGTTTTGTGGAACGAGCGTTCAGCAAGTATTTTCGCTTACCACGGACCACGTGATATAACCAAGGAATCGACGACGGTTCTTCAGACGTTTACACGCTGTACTTATTGACGAATAATTAACTCATATTATGTCTTTGTGGACGACTTTTGTGATCAATATTGCGATAAGTTCAATTTGGTTGGATCATTGTAGCTGTGCTCCGTATCACTATTTCGATAATGGTG
>JACXSJ010002672.1:0-39142 GCA_014851325.1 Pentalonia nigronervosa | reverse complement strand
TATATATATATATATATATATATATATATATATATATATATATATATATATATATACTTACATACTATAACTGAACTACCGGGGAATATGATTATGCAACATTGTTTTTAAAAACAAGAATTCGCTATAAGCACTTACTCTAGACTTAGTACCATATTCTGTATTTCAGTTTTATTATTACTCATATCCTAAGCACAAATAATGTGTTCAGCATTCTAAAATATATTTTACACTGACTCCAACTCTGGTAATATTTTTCAGGGTAGATATGTAAGGAAAATATTAATCATTACTTTGACTAAGGTCGAGAATGCGATTTACGGACTGTATGAATACGGCCTGTACAGCGCTCCCATTAATAGTGTCGTTTCCGTAAGGATTTATAAGCAGATAAATCCAGCAAATAAATTACCTCTAGTTTCACAGATCTGGCCAGTCGTCTCTAATTGTTTGAACTCAAAAGGCACCTCGCTGACCGTACTACCCATATCAACCGTATGACAAGAAAAAGCATTGAAGAAAAGTAGCCATTACATTGTTGAATGTGTCATTCAAAATAACTCTTACATTGTGCACTGCAAACTCTTCTATACGATTTCATTATGTTTTTATTTAATTTTAATTATTTCTTTAATACCTATTAGAAGCAATTATTAAAGCTAGTTTATTGATCTTATTATCATTAATATTGACATTGTAACTCTTTAAAACTATAAATATATATATTATAACATATCTCGTACCTATTTAAAATAATAATTACCTAATATGTTATATCTATCTATAACACGAATAATTAGTGATAACATAGAAGTTTTAGATATATCAGAGTAGTCACATCCCTAACATTATAATGGGATATTTTCTAAGCTTTGAAAATATTAGATAATTATTTAAAGACAGCGGCTCTACAAAAAAAAAGTTCAATTTTATATATATTTTTTTAATATATATATTAATAAAAATTAATAATTGTATATATGAGTGTATGTGTGTGTGTGTGTAATCCACACAGTATTTTGGGATGTACAATATTTTTGATCTCTCCATAGTTTTTAAAAATAAATACATTTTTTGATTGTCTCACTGATGAGCATGTAACATACAACTAACCATGTGCAAATCATGGTTTTATAGATTTACTTCACACACACTTATAGAAATTGATTAACTTTTGTACACCGCAATGCTATCGCCTGCGAGCACCTTATCAATTTTGCCGATTTCTACACTTGAATTAACATTGTACCGATAAACGGCTTGGTTCAAGTCAACATGATCGGTTTGTCAAGATAGAGTATCTCTTATTCGTTCTGAATCGATTCTTACTGATCGTTGAGTCTTCTGACTCCACTGCTCGCAATCGAGTAGCTCAAAGTTTGTTCATTGAGAGTAAATGTATGGATATTTTTCCCTAAGAGTGAATGTGTAGTAATATATAGACTACGCAGTGAAACTACCCATTCTTTGTAACATTTTTTATGGAGGGAGAAATTTTTTTGAATGAGAGACAAAGCAATGGACGGGTCATGACAAAAAGAGCTTTGTCGTCGGCAAAGTCACCAATAAGACAAATGAGTTGCGCAGGTTGGTTAGATATAAAAATACCAAACAAAAAAATAGCAGTGACAGCACCTTGAACGACTTCTGTATTCAATTATTTTAATTTAAATTAAAAAACTCAAAACAATTATACGAATATAAATTAAATTTTATACTAGTTTATTTAATAGGTACATAATATATTACTACGAAGAATACGTTATTAAACTAAAATGACTAAATTACCAATATTATTATAACAAAAAAAAAAAATAATATTATTAGCTATATCGTAACTATAGTTTATTAGGAATAAATAAAATTGATCGGAAAAATTATATTTTGAATTTGAAAATATCTTTAATACATTTTATTAGGGAAATATAGTATGTTACTCTTGATCTTGCGATAAATGATAGTAATACAAATTATCGTTAGTCATTTAACTGCAAAGTTCTAATCCCTCTTAAAAGTTTAATATTTGATAGAACTTATTTAATTATATCCTCAAGTTAGAAACGTTGAAAGTTGCAATTGAAAATATTGAAATTAACTGCATACTTTTTAAATTAATAGAAAACTCTGTTAATTTATTACGTCGTAAAATTTAACCCAAACTGTTTCTAATCGAGGAAAAGTCACGTTTATCAAAAATAATATTTACACGTCTATTAAAAATGTTGCGTGACAAAATCACAATCAATTTAACCGTGACTAGGTTCTTAAATATGATATTACGTTCTATACAGACAAACAAATCGCAAAAGTACTACCCACTTGTAATCTAGTTTTATCGATGACGTTTTTAGATATTTTTATTGAATTTCACAATTGAAATTCATTTGTTATGAAAAGTTTTTGTTTAATTCAAAATTTTTCTATTAAATAAAATGTACACATATTTTGAGAATATATATATATATATATAATGTACACTATTATTGGAATTAAATTCAATGTGAACATATTTTATGTTCTATTGATCATATATCTGAATGAAAATATATTAAAAGCTTTGGATCAGATAGAATAACTACATATTAACTAAACGTAAAAGACGGTAATTATCTGTAATCTGTTTAACTATACCTACCAATCAAAAACCAGGAAAAAACAATTTTCAGTATTTTCATTACGAACGTACGTATATATATATATAAAGTAAAAAAATATATTTTTTATGACGTAAAAATTTGTACGAGGTCATCAACTCATCACAGATACTTAATCTTCTTGCTGCTTTTGCGACATACGCTTTCTTTTGTTTTTTTGTCTCCCTGCGCAACTTTAATACAGTCGAGCGCTGAATAAAATGCTGACTATGCTGGTGGACTTGTGAGTTACTTTACCACATACACCGCACAGTATACCTGGTAATTATTTCAACAATAAATACTGATTACGAACTCGCAAAGTGTAAGCTATTTTAAAAATAATTAAACAGAAAAAAAATCTATAAATTTTTGTCTTCTTATTTTACACTAATTTTCGAGACATTGAGTGTGCGTCAACTGTTAAAACAACCACCCCGTACACATTGTACTTGCCCACTTTTTCTGCGCGAATCCGTTTGATTTATGGCACGTACGTAAGAGTTCGTGGAAAAATAAAAACACTAAATAAATAAAAAAATGTGCGGCGCATTACGGGTCGTGTCGGAATCAATTACACTGCACGGCACTACACGCATTGCAGCGTTCGCAACGAGTACCTACTACAATTTTTTTTTATAGTGGAACATAAAAGTATAGTCAAGTATAAAGTTTCTAGAAATTCAAACGCCTCGGTGCGCTTTTCGCTCGTTTAACTTCCAAATATTATGATTCGCACATCAGTCATCGGATTCAATTTTATTGTATTCGGTTAATTATGTCTGCGTGCGTGCGTGCGTGTGTGTATGCATTATTAATTTATTATAATAATGATTGAATATTAAACGTCATCGAAAATGTTTAAATAATATTGTTCGTCGTACACGGCGAGTTGCCGCGGTTTATTATACGCGTGTTGCATTATGAGCGCACGAGACAATATAATAGTTAATAATATTTCGGCAGAAGTAATATATATTATATACGTAGGTAAGTACGGTGTGGGTATAATGTTCAGCTCGAGTTTAATTATATGAGGGGCATTATAACGTGTACTGCAATGGGTCTTAACAATATTATTACAATACATAACGAGTCGCGCGCGCGTACAAAAGGACATACAAGGAATCACTACACTACAACTATTGCTATACCGAACTAAACGTCAGGAAAAATAATTATGATATATCTCGCGTGTACATATAGTGACATATAGCGAGTGAAAAAAAATGCATAAAATCTAATATTTGTTCAGACATTTAACGTTGAAAAAACTCTGTGGGTTATTTATTAACGATTCGGTCAACCGTGTCACAAAAAATGACAGAATTAGCAATCCGACGTTTATAAAAAGTACAAACACACAAACAAATACTATTTATTCCAATACGTCTATATTCCATACGTTTGTGTGTGTGGTCGGTGATATATATTTTACGTGCTGCACTCAAATCACTATCAGTTAAACCTGTTTATTCGAAACAACAAACATTGTCCCAATTTCTCGTACGTTTTACTTTTTGTTAGGGATTACAATCCGTAATTTCTTATTCTTAGAACGTCGACGAATAAAATATATTTAATAGCAAAAAGTTTCAAATAATTTATAAGTTTTTAACGTTTGGAAAATCTGATTATGTAACTATGCTGTAACACAACGTGTGCGGTGCACGGTGTATCGTCTTTCTCTTGAAACAGTAACAACTTTACTCCTCGCGGTCTAACCGTATATAATACGCATACTATATATATATATATATATATATGAACTTTGAACGCTTTTTAACAAGACGCTATTTTGCGAAATACTTGGTAAAAGAAATGTCGAATGAGAAACTAAAAAAAAAAAATTGTCATCGTTTAAACGAACACCCAGAATACAATATCGCAACCTGTGTTCGATTTTCTTTCAGCGACTGCGATGCAATATCATAAAACGGATCTTATGTCATTTTTTTTCGCGCGCGAAATCATTTCCACCGGCGCGACAAATTACGGCGTGCGCGTTAAATGCGCATCGCCCCGTATTTCGTGCGTGTGCGTTAAACGCGTTTCGGTTGTGCGACCCAATTTTTTTTTTTTTTTTCGGGCAACGGTGTTTACGACAGCCCACTCGGTACAGACACACTACACGCCAGCAGCGGCGGCGGGCTGTGGGATTAAGTGAAAAGTTCCGAATCCGCCCGCAACGTGACGTCTCGTCACACGACGCGTTCATCTACCGCCGTCCGCGCGTATAATATATACGTCTGTCCGCACGGTTCACCGGCGGCGCGGAGTGGCGGCACCCAATCGATCCGAACGATTTAACCTGCTCCTCCTCCTCCGCGGGCCTTCATCGCCACCACCCCCCCACCGCCACCGCCGCCGCCACCGCCACCACCGCCACCGCCTCCATACTGCCGACCCGCGGCCGCGGCGGTGCTGTAATATTATGTATACACACATTAGGTGTGTGATGAATACGCGCCCGCACGCACCGCCATACCGATCGCTCTGACAATGATCAAATGCGTGGTCCGCCGGACATCGATTATTCCTCTGTGCCGCGGACGCTGCCCGGCCGGACCGAAATGGAGACGTGCGCCCGGCACGCGTCTTCTGGCAGTAACGGCCGTCGCGCGCAAAAAGTTCGCCCGTACGACACCGATGGTTTTTTTGTTCGTTCGTTGTGATGGTCAACGTTCAGGTCCGTGCCGTAAATCACTCTGTCCTCCGGCGTAAAGCCCGCGCGAATTGTCCGGTGGGGGGCGGAGGGGGGGGGGGCGTTACTAGAAGTTTTATAGCCATACCGCGATGAATTGAGTGGCCAGATAGGCACGGGACTTTCTAAATTCTATATGGGGTATATAGACTCCTTATAGAAACTTAAAAAAGTTTATAACGAGTAGAATATTTGAATGGCCGTCTTCAGATCTGAAAACAATTCTAATTACATTTAAATCCGAAAATCAATTCCAAGCAGAGCCTGGTTTATATTATGTATGTTTAAAAGTTGTCGAGTTATAAAGAAAATCAGATGACTTCCATTAATTTCCCTATTCGAGGGAAAAATAAGAAGCATTTATTGACTTATAATAATACTTACCTAATTTTCATATGTTTACTACTATTTTTTAATAAATAGTATTTTAAAAAAAAAAACAGTTATTAAACAAACTCAATGCTCTATTTTATTGTGCAATATAAGCGCACATCTCACTGATAATAAACAAAATGGTATTATACCTATAAGTTTTAGTTGATAAAATAAATAATTATATTTATGACTTCTGGATACCCTATCAAAATGTCTATTTTAAAAGTATTACATTTCCAATATCAAACAATATATATACGAGTATATCATATTATGTATCTAGAATACTATATGAAAATGTTGACTTTACTATATATGAAAAAGTTTGAACAAAAATAACTCCCATTATTGTTTTATCAATAACATGGCTCGATTTATGTCCAAAATAACATTTAACTCATGAAGAAACATAAATATGAATGTAACTATTAAATAGTTTGATAAGCATGTACATTGTACTTACTCTCAATAGTGAGTCCAGTAATGATCCTCTTCATCTAGATTTAAGTTACATAAATCGAAAATGATCATCAAACTGTTGAGTTAATACTTATAAAAATTATTTCCTTACGCGTTTATACTTTTTTCTACTTTTGGCAAACTTAATTTTAAGTAAAATCTAAAAACATAATATTTCCAAGTATAAAAAAAGCAACCTGAACATAAAAATATATAATTTCATATTAAAACACTTTCAAAGTATATAGCTTAATGTTTGTGGAACAAAAACGTGTGAATATTATTTATGTAATTCTCAAGTTTAATTCCTTAGGTACATATTATAAGATCATTTACATACATATTTAAATATTGTGTTTTTTAAAAATATTATAATATATTATATTATGTACAAAGGAAAAAGATAATATTAATGAATTCAATGAAAATAAGATAAAGTAGTTTCTTTTTAATTTAAAAAAGATAAAATATTTTATGAAATAATCAAATGCATATTACATGATTAATGGACGAAAAAGATGGCTCGATAAATTAAAAAAATATTTAATTATTTTGAATCAAATTTATGTTTATGTATTTTATCTCATGATTTTTAACTCCGCGACTTGATTTAAAAATATTAAAATATCCACGTACTAATAATTATCATTTACTTAATTTTGATTTATATTAATCATCGTGTATAATAATATTTAAGTATGGTTCTTGTCACTATTGTTATACTGCTTAACGCTTAACTGATACTTACTGATGAATTTTACAGAAACTAACCGAATCTAATATTTTTGATTAGCTAAACATGTTATTATAATATGTTTCTATTTCACTTATATATACCATATATATTAATAGGTAATTTTTAAATTATATTTTATTTTTGCATACTGTACATTATGTACATCCAAATATAAAATATAGGTTCTTTTCTGTAAACATATGGCGTTCAACGTTATTTTAAACATAATGTTATAATATAGATAGGTATTGTATTATATTGATATGTACTTATAGCAAAGTGTTATTAATATTAAGATGTAGTCTACTTATAGGTATTAATTATTTAATGTTTGGACAATGGAGGCAAATAAATCAACGTTTTACGGTTAAATTTTTAATTGCTAAGTTATTAGCTATTATCTTAACTATTTGTTAAGTTAAACATAAATACCTACACGTTACTATTTTAAAAATCATATTATCCATCATAATATTTTTAATAAACGAAGAAATTTATTGTTGTTCTAACTTATAATTACTATAATATCATTAAAATATGAACTTATTTACATTTTTCCTTTTCAGAGAAGAAATAAAATATGTTTGGAACAATAAGTTTTATAATGTTCATTATTCATTCAACAAACAAAAAGATTCTTGTAAAAGACTCTTGCATCTTAGAATCTTGTATTTTTTTTTTAAATTGCGTATTTCTGATAGTTATACATTTTCTGTATGACTTATACATTATATTATAATATTTTTAAGATTAATAACAAGCATTTCAAACTACACCAATTCGATTAATATACAATATATAAAATGAAAAATAAACAGATTATCATATTTGATATTAAGAAATTAATAATTATTTTGTCAACGAGTCATATAAATATTAAATACCCAACGCATTCGTAAAACTAGCATCAGAATAATTTCTACATAACACAAAGAAAACAATAACAATCGTGTAATACGAGAAGAAAAATTTCTCAGTGTAAATGAAAACGTAAAAATGTTATGAAAATAAGTAGAAAATCTTGTTTCTATAATTGAATAATTTATCAGAATTTTCAAACATTTTTAATTTTTTCATTTGTTAACTTTAACCACAACAAAATATCATTTTCTTACATAGATTTTCGTTTTTTTGTACCATCTGTCAATTGCCATACCTACTTAAAGGGTTGACTTCATCTTTTTTTCGTGTAATTATTTTATTATATTTGATTACAAGTACATGTTTTTATTTATCTCTTTAAAACTAGTCATAATAATATTTGTTATTTTATAAACACAATTATGATTTCATACACAAACATTCTTGAAAATTGGGTCACTTATTAGTGCACATAAATCATTAGTTGAAAGTACTCAATATTTGTATATAATATCGTAAAATAATATAAAAATAAATATAAATAGTATAATATTGTAAAAATACTTATAGTAATTTAAATGAATTATAATAAATAATATATTTTGAATTCACAACACATCATGTAAGCAAATGTGTATCTTATGATCAAAAAATGCACATCATATCTTATTTAATTAAATAAATAACTAGATAATTATAGTTTTAAAAATATATATAATGGTATTTAAGTTAAGTATATTTGTAATTTAAGTAATTGTGTTTAGGTTAATTTTCGAAATAACCTGTTATAATAAAATGTACGATAATAATAAACCATGACAAAAAAAACAAGCACTTATATTTCATAGTAATTGACATTTACTAACATAATTTAATTTGTTTTTAATTTGTTAGTTGAAGAACCACTGACAGATGGCTGGACAACTGACAGCAGGGATATATAACATATTTGACGTTTGCTTGAACTTTGTGAGTTAGACTGCGTCAGAGAAAACTTGTATTATCTAATATTATTATATATGACAATTATTATACATAGTAAACATATAAAATGTCTCAGAACTTAAGTATAGAAAAATTAAGTAAATCTATAATCCAGCATGACGTAAATGGCGCTTAAACACAGTTCACAAATAAAACTTTTTGAAAAATTAAACTAACATTATTGTTTTGAAGCATTTGTAAACATTTAATAATAATAATACATTTTACAAAATAAACAAGTAATATAATGTATAGAAAAAATTTTATAAATTAAATTGCAGCACTCCCTATGAGCAAAACTTGCGCTGAGGAGCAGTTTCAAGTTAAATGCATTTAGGTTAATAACAATTTGTGTTTAATTCAAAAAAAAAAAATAATAATAAAGTCAATTTTTTAATATACAACTCAAAATAACTAGTATAAGTTGAATGGTTAAGTAGGTAAGTGACGAATAATATTATTTTTTTTGCTACGAAAAATATATATTACAGCTATAGGTTAGATACCTACTATATAGTCATAATTTGTACAGCTAGTATTATAATACATAATAATTTCAATGAGTTCTATTGGATAATTTTATTGTTTGATTTATTAGTTACGATTCCAATTTTATTTATAAAACAATAATCATATTATTCAAAAGTAGTTGAAACATATCATATATGCATAATATAATTTAGGCTATACATTTATTGAATTACTATAAAAAAACTTTTTTTGTTTTTTATACAATATATTTATAAATTTAACTTTAAATCTACTATACAAAAAATAACCAAAACAATCAACTTTCGATAACATTACAAAAAACGAAAACAGTATTAACAAATAGTCCGGGTTTAATGGTCATCGAGTGCGCATGGCCGTCGCTAGCGTTATTCACTTGCAGATGCCTGTACAATTTAAGGTCCGTTCTTATCTCATTACCGCAATGAACCAAGCCTTACAATCAATTCGGTATGTGGGTACCAAAATGCAAAATTATTCATGAATACGGCTCTTAGGTTAAACGAAATCTATCTGCTTCGTCCGCCTCCCCAGGAACCATCGACAAGAAGCCAAAAACATTTGTTTCTCCGAACCGGTGCGCGGTTCTACGAGTTGATGGTGATTGAAGTGAGAGTGTATTTTCTCCTCCTAGTCATAAAATTGTAGTCCGTAAGTATCAGTCCCAAATCGACAACATCAACAATGCAACTAGTGCTCAACCTATCTACATTAAAAACGTAACGAATTTCTTCGTATTTAAAAATAAATTAATACAACTTACGTGTATTAATAGTTTCACATGCAAGACCACGTGATCTTATCTAACCGTTTGACCTAATGGGCCTAAAATAAAACTTATCCACCTGAAGAGCTCAGACACCGATTTTTATACATTCTGTTCACAGAATGTACGCCCTTTCGGTATTGTAATTAGAAACTTACATCACTCAACACTAAGCTCTGACATCACTGATGCTCTAACCGAGCTTGGCCACCCGGTTAGACATGTAAAAAATATTAAAGAAAACAAATCGTCATTGCCGTTATTTTTCGTAGACCTCAATACCAAAGGTAATAATTCAGATATTTTCAACATTACTATGCTATTTGCATAACTCCGTCGTGGTTGAAAAACCACACAAGGGTGTGGTCTCACATCGGTCCACCTCAATACCATAACTGTCAGGCTTACACAGGGTCGTACGAAAACATATTGCTTACACAAATCTCGCTATGTCAAATCCGGTGGTGGACATCTATCAGAAAAGTGTTCCAATGACAACAGTCTTCCTGCTAAATGTGCTAACCTCTGCGCAGGCGCTCACACATCATCTCATGAAGGCTGCTCAGTTTACAAAAATCACGTCGCCTTATTCAAAAAACACAATTTAGGAACAAAATCCGTTTCCTTTTCTAGACCAACCAAGCCCGCACTTTCTGAGAATCACTGTAGTTCCAATCAACGCAGTATTTACGCCGCTGTCACAATAAATCAACCATCATCCGATCCATCCGATAATTTATACAAACTTATCAGCGAAATTTCAAACGCCGTACGCCCATTAATTAAGTTACTTACGACGGTTTTAGATAAACTAAACTCCGCCTTATCTACTCCATAATAATCTAGAACACTATTATATCAACTTAAACAAATCTAATTATATGTCATTCTAATTATCTTTATCTTATATCAATCATGACTCTATAATACTACCTTATTAATATTATCTATCTTTTGTGCTTATCATTTTAGCTGTCTTTAGCATTTAACTTATTAATAATTTTATTGTGTAATTGCTATTCTCAATAATTTTTAAGCTATTATTGTATTTATAAAAAGCTAATAAATATATATATATATATATATATTAACAACATTATAATCTCATACTAGAATAATACATATTGATAGTTAATAGTTATAGTACAACGTTAAAGCAGTATCAATATAATACAAGATATAATAATGTGTTCTAATTTGTGTCCTCGAGATTTACCAAAAATATTGTGCCTATTATCATATTATAGTATCGTATTAAACAGACAGCTCTCGAAACGATATTATAAAACGAATATACGACGAACATCACAATAATTACATTAAACGCGTGTTAAAATGTAATATTATTATATTATGAACATTTGACGGTTTCCAACTCGTCAATATTTAGTTCTCAAGCCTGGCCATTTTTAATGTCGTTAAATAGGATCATTCAAACGTCCTTTCAATATTATTATTGACGATATCGCCGTGGCTGATGCCCGCCCATAAGAATATATATTGTCGTTTAAGATTGAAGGCGGAAGGTGAATTTGTCACGATGATAACAACTACAACCTTATAGATACATCTATTGTCTCTGATTCCTTTGTCTTGACGACAGTATGAGTGTAATATTATTCTTGTTCATAATATTATTAAAATTGTACATAATATTCAGTAACAAATAATAAACAGGATTTCGTGTATACAATTTGATGTGCGGGACTCGAAATTAAGACGTATCTGAATAGTTAACGTTGACGCTGAACATTTTAAACAAGCATCAGCACCTTTGAAGTTTCATTTTTATTGTAGATAGATACTTATATTAGGTTAGAATATTATAATAACAATTTGTACATTTTAACACACACAAACTTGTTTAGGTACTGTTTTAACCGGATTTGGTAGGTATATAATTTATAAATGTCAAGTATTATAAAGAGAATTACTATAAAGTGGGTAGCTTCAAAAAATCGCATTGTAGCAAATAATAAAAAAATAATAAATGAGCACAAATTGAAATCATTATTATATTTATTTTAATTGCCAACTCTTAATACATATAAAAAGATAATGGAATAATAATTTTTATTGCAATTATTTTTTGTATTAATTGAGTAATATTTATAATTAGTAATATTATATATACTATATTACCCAAACGAATAGCTTTTCAAATATACCACAAGTTTATTCAATCCAGTTATTACAATTTTAACCTTTATAAAAAAAATATTAGGTAGGTATGTAATTATTTTATTTATATTTTTCTAATCAATCAATAAATTATTTATTTTATTTTCATTTTAATAATATTGTTGATTTTCACCTGAATGACGATTTCTATCTCCAAAGTTATTGGTGGAATTTTTGATTAAAACAAAATTATATACACATAATAAATTAAAATTCTTTTCAACAACAGGAACCATATAAAATAGCAAGACTAAAAATAAACAACTATCGTTTTAGTGGAATTTTAATGTTTTAATTTTAAACTCCATTTAATTTTTTTTTTTAATACAACAATAAAATTACCAACAATCAATAAAGTATACTAAAATACATCTAAACAATGATTATTAAGAAAAGTAATATAATAATATCATAATATATTTATATTATATATTATTGTTATGTTATTAAAATTTAAATCAATACCGACTTACCGCAGAACAGTGTGAAGAGGTTTTTGATATGAATTTGGTAATCGATTAAAATTAATTTAAAAAATCTTTAGATCAAATTATTTTTAAATATGTTTATAGTAAGACATAATAACATACGTAACAGTTTTGTTATTTTTCCTATTAATGTCTTTAACAATTTTTTCAGTTTATCAAAAACTTTAAAATTGAATTTAAAATGATCTTCGTATATTTTAATTAAACCTATTAAAAATATTAAAGATTCATTGGCATGATTTTTTTTTATTAGAATTTGAAGTTTAAATTACTATGAACCTACTCACGCCGTTTTACAGAAAGTCAGTATTGGCTCAAAAGTTAGTAACAATAATATTTACTTTAGATATTAACTATAATATACTAGTATAAGTATAATAGTTAAATATTGATGTTTTAATAAATGCAATGTTTTTGGAATTAATCAATTCAACCTATCGTATTACTAATAATTGTAAAACAATAGTTAAGATGAAAAAAATAATTTCTTTGATTACCACAAAAATTTACGAATGGTATAATATTAAGTGTAGTATTCATTCATCTTCCAGTATGAATAGTCATGGTGACAGCGGCAACAGGTCGGTAAGATTGAAAGTATATTGTATTGTCTGAATATGAATATAGTTGCTAAACTTTTTTCGCAAACGTGGATATAACACTGGATTTAGATAGTGACTGACGGCGTTGGTAGCAATGGTTGTGTTATAACAATAAAAGGTAAAAATAAAGGCTACAATATCACTTCCTCGGATGGTTAGAGCTCCGTAATCGTATTAAGGTATGGTTTCCCTGCAGCTTCAAACAGTGGAACAGCACGACGACAGTGACGCGGAATCTAGACGCCGCCGTCCAAACACTGCAGGGAAACTATACACTTAGACGTCTTTAGCTCGGTTAGTATTTTGGGTACCGACCAATTCCTTTCCGCGGTAACTATGGTTACAGTCAATGTGCCGCATGCTTGACGACGATATCTCAATGACCGAACGTGAATAATGAGACAATAGCCAAATTTTCATAAAAGATGTTTTAAGTGCTTTTGACACGGTTCATTTGGCAAGAGCCGTTAATAAATCCTACAACGTTATTCGCGCTACACTTTATGTATATAATGATATAACGTCTACAGGAGGCTTTAACTTGAATTGATTAAGCTTTTTAATTTACTCGAAATTCCTCCGTTTACAAAACGCTATTAGTAAAGCACCCTATCACGCGCTTTTCGAACCCTGCCGCCGTCGTCGTCCTTCTTATACAAACAGTTGTCTTGTAATAATTATATTTTTTTTATGTTTCTTCGTCACAAATACAACTTGCTCCATCGTAATCCTTGAATGTTTAATATGTATAGAATCTGAAATAATCATTGCAATATAATTTGACTAATTGTAAGTATATGGATAGCTAAATAGTGACAAATCGTAAATTTACGCACGACAAATTATTATTTAGTGCTTATCTATTGATTCCATGATCACTCATTTGTCATTGTCGAAAAAAAAATAAGTAAAATACCTTTAACTTTGACAATAAGACGTACTCTCCCACTTTTTATTTAAAAGTTTCAATTTTGTTTATAATTTCGCGTTGATGTACGTATATTAAGTTAACATCTAAACTGCAGTATATTTACTATTATCCTTAGCATTATAAATAAAAGACTATTAGTTTGTCTATTTTTTTTTTATAAATTTTATAATATCTTGACTGTTTCATAAACGAAGAAGTACATATTAATTTGATGCCGAAATTTTTTTTTAAATTTACGAGTTTAATTTCATAGACTTAATGATCTTCGATTATCAATATAAAATTATTTTAAAGCTAATCATTTTCACTCGTTAAGAATTTTTTTTTTTAAATTATAAAAGCAACATTTCTTTTAATTATTATTCATTTATGATGGTTATGAAATGAATGGATTATATAATAGTTATTTCAGAACTTCCAACAATATTTCTATAAATTAAACGTAATTAAATCACATTATACAGTAGTATAGCTCGTGTTTAATTACTGCTACAAATATTTTTCTTGAATTTATCTATTTTTATAGAACTAAAACAACATAAAATTAATTCAAGACGGTCGTACATTATAATTTAATATAATTCGTGACCGTAAAAGGTAAAAAAATGGATGTTATGTTACTCACTAGTATAGAAAACATTTTTATAATTTTTTTTTCTCTTATGGGTGAGTGCAGTAAAACGTTTACGATTTAAAATTCCTCCAACCCGCTAACGTCGGTCGTTTATAATGGTCTACCACAGATACAACACATACTGTGTTTTTGTTTGTGGATTTTCGTTATTCATATTTTATTCAAAACGATTTAAGTACCTATCTAAAAATATATTTCAAGAAGATTAATGAATATTTAAATGTAGTATGGATTTCAAGCCCCTGCAGTTAAATTTGGTAATAATATGCTTTGGTTTATGTGAGGGCGCATACCACCCAATGCCTCATTAACTTTTATTAGCGATATATAGTAAATTTTTCGGAAATCATAATTTTTGCACAGTGTACACTAGCTAATAATTCAGTTAATGAGACAAATATTTAATAAATTTCCTCGAGACCAAAAAACGAATACATCAACACAGTCTTGATAATAATAGAATACCTCTTAAGGAATAAATTATTTTCCGCGTCAAAAAAACTTATTGAATGTCACAGAGTGTCTTTTTTAACGGCAATAATATTGAATAGGTAGTAAATATGCATGAATATATTTTTTTTTATAAATTTCTTCAAGTCGAAATAAAAATTTTAATAATATAATTATTATAATTAATTTATAAAAATTATTGAAGAATTATTTATAAGGTTCGTTCTTTGAAAATTTTAAAACAAAAACGAGATTTTTAAAATATTTTAAATAGTATCAAAGTCACTCTGAATTTATATCTCATCGAGATCTCATCCATACTTTGAAATAATATTTTTCCAGTAAGTGTTATAATTTTGTGTTACTTATTATAATTAATACACGTCAACATCAAGTTTATTGCCTATTGGTGTTGCATATATGAGCTTTACATTGTACTGGTAATATTAAAATGTAATTAATTTCAAATACGCAGAGGTAGGTACCTTGTTCTCTATCGTTCATTATTAGTGGTGTGTTTAATAATTATTGTGTAATCTATTTGACGGTTTCCATGACTATGTGTCTTGGGAGAGAGTAAGTCATAATCCCACAGTGTGGCAAAGGACTTTATATTTACATTGTTGCGTTCATCTAACATTTCACATTTGTATTATTATATTATATTATTGTGTCTGGTATGTCTCCATTTTCGTATGCAGAGTTTCTATAGAGTTTTTAGCTCTCTTATTTTTCTTTGACCATGTACCTGATTTTGAATATTTTATGAAAGTTAATTATAATAATAATTAAAATATTTATTTCAAAAATAATGTATGACGGCGAACCGAATAGGCAAAATTGATGCATCCGTGTAAACACGCAGTATTATAATAATACGTCATTGTTAATAATTATTGTAAATTCATTGCACAGTCGGTTAGAAATTAAGAGGATGTCGTACACGCGTGTATTGTCTCCGTGTTACTAACTTAAAAAATAGCAAACTTTTCGATTAGAAGAGTCCACTTTACTCTGTTTTATTTTTTTTATTAAAGTCAATTGACCTGTTTGAAATGTATAGATAAGATATATTACCGAAAGCCACGAAATAGCATTTTATAATATTTTAATTTAAAGAAAGTTATGGATATTTTAAAATTTTAAACATTTTGTAAATTTTAAAATGCTCATAATTTGCTCTATATTTCAAATATCAAAAAAGCTTGCGTGGAACCCTGGATTACCCATGTACATCTTACCCTTAAATTTGATAGAGATAATTCACCATTTGATACTAAACATAGCAGAATAAAATTGATTTTTCTGAACGTAAAACATGCTATGTCATACATTAGCAGTCTGTTATTTTCATCTTATATGCAATTATTCTAATATAAATAATTGAATTTTCTATTATGTGTAAACAGTACATATTATATCAGTACCTACAAACACAATATCAAATATAATAATAATAACTCATAATGGATATTTAAATCTTAAAAATCTACTAATTCCATAATCACTAATATGATAAAACCAGAATTTAATTTTAAAATATCATAATTTAATAATAATAGTATTTTTTTTTTGATTTTTATTTGTTATTGCCCGCCAGTATTTGATATTCTGTCAATTATAATTATTCGAAAATTGCAACCGATATTTTTCCGTACCTTTTAAACTTAAATCTAGGCAAATCAAGTATATGATTTATTTATATAAAAATGCTAAATTCTTCTTATTTGAAATGTTGAATTGTATTTTATTTTATTATTATCGTGATAATATTAGGTTTATGTTTATAATAGTATTGTCGGCATGTCAGTAGGTATTATGTAATAACAATTGCATATTCCTGTCTTACAAAAGATATTTTAGTATCGTTAAAAATTAATATTAATGATTATTTACTGTAATATTTAATGCTGTTAATCAATTCTTACAACAAAAACAAATTAAAGATGTGAAAAAATGATCATGAAACAACGATCAAAGGAACTTTAGGAAATCGAATGATTTTATATTTTGTTTATTTAGTGTATAGAATTATGAAATATTATTATTTATTAAGTATGGTACAGTTAATTTTAAACATTAGTAAAATAATATTTACTTTATTTTCTTATGGTATATAAGACACACACGGACGATTAACTGGTGACTACGCGATAATAAATATATACCAAATGTTCTGTATTATATTATTGGAAAAAAATTGATAATTTAAATTGAACTTATCTTGATGTTATTATTTATGTAATTTGGTATTTATAATGTAATTAATTAATTAGCAAAAAATCAATTCATTTAACACCTAAACGGTTTATATTAGCAAATGCATAGTAAAACGTACTAACAAAAATCATATTATAATATATTTAAATACAACTAAAACAATATTTACATCGACTTAAAAATAATGATTACTAATACAACGTATTATTGAATCATATTTAAGAAAAATATTATCATTGTTATAAATAAACTGTAATCTTTAATTAGCAATATGTTCAATATATTCATTTTTTCTTTATTATTTCTATGGGTAACCATCATAATACTGATAGCAAACAATTAAAATTTTAAAAATTCTCATGTCAAATTAACTTTTATAGTTAGTAAATGTGATTACTCCGAATAAAATGACAATAAATATTAACTAAAAGTTCTCCACATTTTGTAGTTTTAATATTATTGACATTTTGACGTTTACAAATCCACACGACTAAGAAACTAATTTTTATATTGTATCGTCTTCTAAGATTATTATGGCAACTAAAATATAACTATATTTATAAATAACCCATCATAAAAGTATATCCGTTTCTTAATGCACATCATAAACCTACTCAATTTTTATAGAATATAACAGTCATCCTATTATATTTGTTTTAAACCTTTAATTCAGAAAACTGCAATCTACCATGTATTTTTTTTTACTTTATAGCAGATTATCAAATAAATATAAGAATATAAAATATGTATTTATCCTAACCTAGTTGATGTTACATCTTAATACAATTATTGCTAACTTTATTTAGAAACAACATTAATTATATAAACAATATATATTAAGCACTATTTAAATAATAAAAAAATATATAATATGTCAACCATATACAATTATTAAGTATAAATATCAAAACATAAAATAAAGTATCTGATGTTCAACCATAGTAATCCTACCCATAAAAGTATATAAAATATGATGCGAAATAGTATTATAATGAAATAAGTAATTATAATATTTCAAACAATATGAAGTAACGTATTGTTACAGTTTTCTACAGAAAAACACACACACACACACACACACACCAGTGAATTGCTACTACTATAGTAGTAGTTTCAATAGCTTAATATAAATTATTAAAAATACACACTACTGAAATGACAATATTGTTTTTAACGGATTCATATTATAATAGTAAATATTTTACTATCCCACAATAACACTTCAAAATAGTGGATACTGTACCGTTTATATTTAAGGTTTAGTTTTTTTTTTTGACATTTTTTATTGTAAAATATAAATAAGATGATTCACATATTATTAAAATGTTTATAATAAAATATCAACCTTCTTTAAGCGCAATGCGTGTGATGGTGGTAGAAAGGTACATTACATAATAAGACAAAAAAAAATACATACTAAAATAATACAACTTAAATTCAATAGAACCACAAGACAAAGTAATATAATAAAAAATGCATAAGTTACAATCAAAATCTTTTAACAATGTTTTATACTTTATGTTTACATTAAATTCTTTTTAAAATATTACTGAAAATAACCATAAGTTAATTTATTGTTTTATGCACGTAATTCTAAGATTCCCAATTGAGGAGAATATGAATTTTTTATATGCAATGACATTGAATTGTAATATTTTGGACCTAAATAATCCATAAATTGTTGACAAAAAGTTTTGTTGTAATAAATTATTTTAACATCAAATGCCCTCACTTCTCCTCTCTTCATATATTTTTCACATCAAAAAAAAATGATTCATAATTTTTTTATTATATATAAAATAGTTACCTTCTTTTATATAACCTCGAAAGGTAGCACATTAAATAGCTTAAAATTGTCCCCAGTTGAACCTACCAAAGTGATTTTATCTAAACAAATTCTAACAATTTTTTTATATATATATAAATATATAAAACTTTTCACTTTACCCAATATTTTCTTGAATATTTCAAGAATATTTCTTCAATGTTTCTAAATATCATAATATAATAGTTTAAAATAATTGATTTTACATAAGACGTATAAACCTGTAACAAATGCACTTGATTTATGAGGTATTTAAGAAGTATTTAAGAAATATTCATTTTATCCGAAAGCGACAAATTACTAATTATTATTTAGTGTCTAGCTGTACCGATATAAATTTAAATGCAATAATTGTCTTTATTATTCGTAATTTTCAATATTTCCCTTGGCTTTACAATTCTATAAAAATTTTGGCCGCCACCGTCACCGTTCTCCAATCATCACGATCTTGGACTCTTTCTTCCCAATCCGTCAATTCGAGAATTTCTAAATCCTTTCTTATTCCATCCTTCCTACGCTTTGTACGCCTTCCTCTTGGTCTTTTTCAGTCGGTTGCCATTCAATTACTGCTCTCATACTAGTGGTACATTTTTATTGTGGCATTATTTAATAAAAAAAAAAGTTTTGCATATTATATTTATTATTTTCTATATTCCATTAATGATTAAAATCCATAATGATTAATTACTTTTATGCAAAGTATATAATTAGTCATAAAAACATTATGTAAGCCAAACTTTTAGTAAAAGTCGTTTGTTGAATTCAATGATTTATCATTGTTTTCAAATTTAATATCAGTAGGTAGCCACAATACCAATATTCTATCCATATTTTAAATTCAGAGCGGAGTGACGAATGTATTGATCTTACAAAGATATGCGTTTTTAATTTTTTTTTTTTTTTTTTGTATGCCTGTTATCACTTTTTGCAGCAGTAAAAATGTTTGGATTTCAAACTTTAATATATTTTCTAATAAAAAAAGTAAATTGAATTTGAAAAGTCAAAAGTAAAATATTTTTAGTACTTATCTTAATATTTGGGAAACGCAACAAAAACTTATCTAAAAATCGTAATTTTTACCAAAAGCCAGGTTTTGCTAAAATCAATTTTCTTATTTTGATATAATTATTAGTCGTAGATACTTTAAATGTTTATATTATAATTTTCTACAATGATATAATATTTTTAAACTAATAATAATATTAAAAATGTTTGACTTTTTTTTCCTTTAAATATTGATGAAAAATGTTTGCTCAGTCAATAAACTTGAAAATCTGTTACAAAGTTCCGCATAAGTTGTTATCATAATAACAATTTTAAAAGTATTAGAAATACAAAATCATGATTTTTTTTAAAAAATCATTTGAAGTTCAAATGTTTATGAAAATCTCGTAAATTTGGAAATTATTTTGTAGCTAAAAATGTATAACATTTTCAATTTGTATACTACACTTTTGGTGTACCGCTTAGATAAGTTATAACAACTGTCAGACTTTCGACATTGCCAAACATTTATTTCGTTTATAATATAGGTACTTAAACAGAACGATAATATATTATCGTTGCTCATCGTCGACCCTTTCTGATGTAAAAATAATAACGTGTGAATATGCAGACCATAAATCTACGTTCGAATACCAGAATTTATGGCAAATTTAAACCCCGTACACCTATATTCTTCATTCATACTCATTTTCTCTCTCTGTTCTCGCCGTACACATCTTTCGTCAAACACATGTACGCATGCATTGATAAGAAATAGGTTCTATCTAACACGATACATATACGATGATTTTCATTCCTTGAGTGAATATTGGTATTTTAAAACATTTTCTTCTATCCATTGTTGTTCTCGATGCTCATACATTTTCCATTAGTTCTTTTCACGATTTTCCCGGTGCGTTGTAGATAGAAGAATTTTGTTTTGAATACATTTCTTGAAACATGCAAAAAAAAACTTGCTTCGGTTCTATTTCAATAGCCGGACGTTCGTCGAGTCCTACATATAGCCGCTGAAAAGTACTTTATAACGTCTTTTTTCGACAATTTCGAAGTTTTCATTATACGTTTTTGGCTGCCCATTTCAGTAGATTTCTTTATTGATGACGCTGCATGGTTCACACTATGAAAATCCACGAATATTCCATCGTATCGATGCCATAACGGAGTTTTATGTACATCGTAGTAGGTACAATTAATAATCCCCGTCGGTATACCTTTAGACTAACAATATTACATAATAAAATCTCAAAAATTCAGACCTCGCTAAACATTAAGAAGCTTAATGAAAATGTTGAAAAATAAATAAGCCGCTAATAATTGAATCAAATACAAATAATATTTTACACGACGGCAATATTTATAATAAAAATATTATTTTTAGATGCAGTTAGATTACGTATTTTAACTTTAGTTTGCATTTAGAATACTTTTTAACAATAAGATTATAAATTATTTTTTGGTTAGGTAAGTATAAAAACTAAAAACGTATAAATTTGGTACGTACATTTGTAAGAAAAAATACAGTTTAACAATATTTTCATGGCTTTTCACTATTTTAAGAAATATAATTACCTGTTTTTATAACTCAATTTTTTATTAGGTTTTTTAAGATTTTTAATCATAAATCATGAGTCTTGATACAGTGCCTAACTTCTGCAAACAGAGATTAACTGGTTTTCTTATATTTTATTTTTTACAGTTATATTTAATAACTTTATAGTTGGTAGATAAGTAAAATTAATATCGTAAATATTATTATCTATAAAGCAATATATTATATTTATAAATCCTTTTATAATATTAATTATTATTGTTCTATATAATAAATATTCTTAAAAAATTAATTAGTTTACTAAAACAATATTTAATGGATTATATTTAATAGTATACAACTAAAATTATTTCTTACTTTATTATGGAAAACTTACAGAAAATGTAGTTAAATAAATCTGATACCTTACTTAAATAATAATGACAATTATTACGGGAGTATATGGTAAAACCACAAAACAAAAAAATAACACATATTTGCTAATTAGCTCTAAGAAACATTAAGTCATAATAAGACGCAATACTATTAATGGTTTACATGTTACTGAGGTGCCAAATCACTGTTCAAGTCTATTACCAATAATGCCATTATCTTCTTGAGATATACATGCACTAAAAAAATTTTGCCAGCTAAGAAATCGTCTCAATATGGTCAAACATCTATTACAATAAAATAATGACCACCGAATCTCAAAAATGCGAAGAAGAAAAGTGTCAATAAACAACATAAATTATCAATCATCATGTTAGAAAGCACTTTCTTCTAGAAGTCACCGTACTAACCATACAACATTTAATTGTTTATAAAAATGGCATATATTATTAAAGATACTTATTTCGTAAGTGAATAATCAAAATGATAAACGTTTGAGGTAACAGAATTATTTTTATTATTCTTGTTTCATTCTTATTTTTATAACACAAATGCATTTATGAACCTGTATATAGTATACAAAAAATATAGTAAATATAGTATTTCATTTATGTAGTTTTATTTATAACGTTAATGTTTTGTTTTTTTTCCTCGTGTGCACAATGGTATAACTTATAAATATAAACCATAATACTGAAAATGTACCACTAATGACCAAACAGCCAAAACATATGAGACCAAGAAAGAAATATAATAATAATGATGATTAAAAGAATTACATAAAAATGTACTTAACTGTTAACACATAAAACTATTTTTATATTGTCACCATGTGATATTCTAATGCTAAAAATCAACAATTCAGACATCTAAGAAACGACTGAAGAGAGTAAACACTTTCCCGAAACAATAATATTATTCGACAATTATTATCACTCTCGGACACCACCAAAGCCACTTAAATGACCTAAACCCACAAAATATCTCCAAATTGAACGTCTACGGACTGAATGAATATTCTCAAATGTCCCTTACTTTCTAGAACTTAATATTCACTTTCGATTTGAATTTATATATAATCTACATAATGGTTATTGTGTGCATACATAATTAATTTGAGGTTTTTTTTTCGTATATTCTGAGCAATTCGTTATCGTGCATAATATTTTATTTAGAACTAGAACCATAATCATATGGTATTGATTTTCAACATAAAAACATAAACCTATGTACATTTATTTTGTAACTTAACAAATCTATTCATGAGTACCTTATTGAGAGTGCAAACGTTATTAGAATAGACAACTGTATATATTCTTTGGGTTTAAAATTATGTCAGTATATAGGACTCACCATCGCATCTTATAATTAAATACCGGATTTTGCATATAATGCATGTTCATATTTTTATAAGCAATTACATGCAGTAAATGGTTTTTCATCGATCATACTTCAATAAATAATATTAGAAATTTTTATTTTGCATATTTTTGCATATTTTGGGTATAAGTGCATATTTTACATAAAAACGCATGTTTTTGCATAATACGTATACACTAGGTATAAATTTAATTTAATTACATTTTTAAATTTAATTTTATAATTGTATGTACAATTATTATATATGAATTTTCCACAATACAAAAATTGAAAATATTTTTAAAAATATAATATTACGTTTGCGTATTAGTTGATAGGTAAGTAGGTATTCATTTTATACTGGTTTTCCTATCGTATATTTTTATCTTATCGATTTTGTCTAACATTATCGACTTATCGTCAATACTACAGAACACGAACTTATAAACTGATGACTGTAGTTCGAAGCGTACATTCGGTAATAGTCAACGACCAACTGAATATAAAAACGTGTACATTTTATTTAACATTGTTTGTGTTTGTTATTTAACAATGCCAAAGTGTTCAAGTTCAAAATTATCATCACTTAGAAAATGGATTAAACCGTATAACAAATCAGGTGAGGTTTTCGAAACCTCAAATAACAATTCAGTTTTTTGTCAATATTGTAATAAAGTAGTTGTAGTACAAAAAAAAAATTCAAATTGATCAGCACGTTAAGTCATTTTCACAAGAAAAATATTCGAAAACTCCCACTTCTAAACAAACATTTGTTAATCAACAGTTAACATTAGGTGAAAATCAATGAGTATTTTTCCAAGACCTTTGTTCAGTTTTAATTGCTTCAAACATGCCATTGCATAAATTACAAAATACCAATTTCAGATCTTTTTTGGAAAAATATGCTCATCTACATATACCCGATGAAGAATTATGTAATCAAATGTTACACAGACGTTTTAAAAAAAATACGAGAAAATATAGGAAGTTCATTCATATATTTTTGTATCGATGAAACTACTGACCCACGAGGCAAATATATTGCGAACTTCATTGTTGGAAAATTAAATGTTGATTCACCATCAAAATCGTATCTTTTAGAATCTAAAGTTCATGAAAAAACTAATAATAATACCATAACAAAATTTGTAAATGATTGTCTTAGAGTATTATGGCCAGAGGGAGGTAACAACGAAAAAGTTTTATTAATGTTATCCGATGCAGCCACATATATGGTTAAGGCTACTAACAATTTAAAACCATTTTATTCCAATCTAGTTCATGTGACATGTGCTGCTCGTGGGATTCATCGAATCGCAGAAAAGATTATGAATATTTTTCATGAAATAAACGATTTAATTAACAACAGAAAAAAGATATTTTTGAAAGCTCCTTATAGAATTCAATTATATCATGAAATGTTACCTAATAAACCATTATATCACCTATCACCTTAACCTATAATAACACGATGGGGTAATTTGTTAGAATCAGCAATATTTTATGCAAATAATTTTGAACATTTTAAAAATGTTATTCAAAACCTACGAGAAAATGGTGTTAAAAGTATTCAAAACTGTAAACAAATTCTAACTAATTCTCTTTTCTTGTTGAAAACATTAAAAAACTTGAGACTTCAGGTTTATTACTCATAGATGCTTTAAACATTTTTGAACAAATTTAGAAATTTTTAAGTTCAGAAAAGTTTAGAAAAGTTTAGAATTCTATTGTTAATCTTTCTGAAAATGAAAATAGCGTATTATTAAAAAAAAGGATCCAAAATTTTAATAAAAATAAAGGATTGCTAATTTTAAAAGATTATAATAAAATACACCAAGGTGAGACTGTTGACTTGAAAAGTTTTGATTTTAT
Source organism: Pentalonia nigronervosa (assembly GCA_014851325.1). Lineage (NCBI taxonomy): Eukaryota > Metazoa > Arthropoda > Insecta > Hemiptera > Aphididae > Pentalonia > Pentalonia nigronervosa. Next base: position 13,626 of record JACXSJ010002672.1, on the reverse strand, counting down.
AACTTTACAATAAATAAATGCTGTAAAACCAAAAATTATTTTGCGTGTTTTGAATTTTTTTCTCATATATTTTGACTTTTTTTAGTACATGTTTGCATGCATATTTTACAATTTAAAATGCATATAAATCCGATCATTACTTATAATACACGTGCTCCGTATTTAAACTCACTTCAATAATAGCTCTTCGCGTGTTTTTAGAAAACACATAAATTCCAATTTCCAAAACTAGTTAAGTAGTGTTGTATACACCGAACGCTTCAGACGTACACTTATAAATAAACACAATTAACATAGAACAATATTTATTACAATTTGTTCAGCAGTGATGGCATCAAGTAATTTTAAACAGTAGTTTTAATTTATATATAGTTTTAAAAAATAAGAAAGAAAAAAAGATAAGCAAGTGCGGTATCCGCTCTGCTGTACATAGTACATTAGGTGTGGTGTGCGTCACTGTAATGGATATTTTAAATTTGTATTCAATGATATTATATCATTATATACGAAAAACTATTCTGAGTGAAAACGGTCTGTCAGTCTGTATTACTTAATACATCGTATGACATATTTATAAAACTTTAAAAGTGATTTATTTTACTATTAGTAATACAGTAAGTTGAACTAATTTTTGCCAAAAAAATTACATTTGGAAATGTTATTGTGTGTATAAAATATAATAATGTACCTACGTTGAATGTTTCAAGTACCAAAACTAATATTTTTAAATTTGAACACAATTTCTAAAATCGTTATTCTTCATTAAAATATCTAATTTCGTCCAAATTTGAACTTAAAATATCCATAAAAAAAAACCACGTATTATATATTTTTTCAGATTTTTTGATTACAATATTTGTTTTAAATTGTCAATCCTTAGGTATAAAAATTGAACGTTTTATACATTTTTAACAATTTAACTATAAAATTATTTGCAAATGTTCGTGATTTTGACAAATATTGTCAAAATATAAACTTCAATTGTTTAAATAAAAAAATGTGCTCATTTTTCATTAATATTTTTAAATTGCTATAATATCAAATTTAAGAAACCTTTTATTACATTTTCAATTCTTTTAATCTAGTGAAACAATTTTTTGTCGAAACTTCAAACATCTATAAAATGCTGGAAAAATAACGAAATAAACTTTAAAAATGTATCATGCATTAAAAACTCTTAATTTAAACACTCGGTGAAAAATTTAAGTATCAAACGTTATTAGTTTTTATGTTAAATCGAAAAAACAAAATCGATTTTAGCGAACAAAAAAAAAACACTATTGTTAATTCAATATATTTATCGCTTAATATGTTTAAATCAACTAAACACAAATTTTTAGCTATCATGCTTCTCACTATTCGGTTATTTTCTAAATCCATAATTTAAAAATATAATATAGGTATTGATAATATTGTTATTAGAGGAGACAAATTTAAATGAATGCATATAATAAAATATATACCGGTATGTTCGTATATTTGTCATAAGCATCTTTTGAATATGACGTAATCGACAAATAAAAACATTAAATAAATAAATTATAACTTGGAACGAAGCAGTGATAAGCATATCTGAAGCAAGTAATTGTCTTAACAAGGGTTCACCTCCAAACTCCACTTCTATATTCTTGAATTCTTTTTTTAAACAATTATATTCATTTTTTTACTTTTTGGAAATTTGACAATTTAATAGTTATAGACACTATTACAAATACATTAAAAAAAACAAGGGGTCAATCTACCCACCAACCACCATAAAATACACAATTTTAGATAGTGTTATGGTTTTCGTTTAGATATTTAAGGAAAGAAAAATCTGCCACCAATAACGATATTACAATAATGTGTATTATAATAAATTAATATACGAGTAAAGCGGGTAAAACTAACCGCATGCCACCCACACGTGTAAACGGAAAGTCCGACAAGACTTTACAACTATCGCCGCGAGTCATGTGCGCAAAACAACATCGTAATATTATAATCCAATAAATCGCACCACAAACGAAAATACTCGGAAGTCGCTTCACTTCTTCAACCAGCCTGTAAGCGTCTATCATTCACACTACACCGCAATGCGTTCCTACCATAATAATAATTATAATAATAATATCGTACTAGTTCAAAACCGAAGAAACTAAGTTTTCTTACTCGTATTTTATATTCACATCCAAACGATCCACCGATTGCCGCCGATATAAATTATACAAAACATTATAAATGTACATAATTTTAGGTCGATCTACATGACTACGTGAAAACGATATATATAAGCCGAAAACACAGAGGTCAAAGTGGGTTGCGTGACCATTTAGTCGGGTGTGATGGGTACAGTGTTGACGTATTTGAATCCGATGAATGCCCCCGCGCAATAAACCACATTAAACAATATTATCTAAACACTCGTAAAAGTTAAATCCACTTCACCTAACACGTAAATCTCATTTAATTCGTACGCTTGTATTCGCTCAGTTACAGGTAGGTACACCAAATCCAATTTCAACGATGCGGTTTCTGTTCAACAATTGTCGAACACACTGTATAAATATTATTATTTCAAACGCATTTATAACAGCGACAGACAGTACCTCCACACAGTGACACAATATTAACGTCCGAGAACCGAACACGGCGATGTATATCCAAATATTATGGACACTATACGCAATAAATTATTATAGGGATGCGATTTGACGCTCATTATTACTACCCGTGTTTGTATTTTTTGTTTGAGAAAACCATAATCTTTTTTTCACGATTCACGACTATTCCACTTGCCAAAGCGTTTTAATTGAAAATAAAATAAAACGACGATAATACAATAATACCGTAAAACTAATTCTAGAGCCAAATATTCTTTGTTCAAACACAAAAGCGGCATGTCCCATTATAATAACAGAGTACTGCAAAATGCGTGTACCAAATTGACGTCGGTGGCGGAACCTAGTGCTGCTGTGCAATAATTCTAATGCTTCCGACCTGAATTGCGGTCATAAGTCGTACCGTTGGGTGGACGACGATGTTTTATCGCCATGAAACGACGGCAAACATTCTTCCCCTCGCGAGAGAGCTATTATTAAACGACTTATATATATAGAGCTGATATTAAAAGGTCGACAACAACATTCATGACCAATTATGCTTCGAGGTTATTCAGATTAGATATGCGGAAAAAAAATCCAAATTCACTTACAAAACCGTGAGCAAACTACTTATTTTAGAAGGGGATACATCCCCTACATAATATCGATAAGACCAGTAGCGCACACAAGATTTTTATTTGGAGCTGGTTGTAGGTACTGATAATCATTTTACCAAAATTCCATATTACTAAATTATAGAGGAGATGGTCATTTTGTAGAAATATATTTTCATGAAGTATTACATTTCTAATATCTAACCCAATCTAACGATAATATAATACTTCTGTGGTCTTAACTGATATTATAAAGTTAACCACTTGAGAGAGGGGAGCACGAATATTACTTTTAGAAAAATTAGGCGTAGGTATAATATAATATTATTATATTCTGAGATCCAATATCACAACTCACAAGTAACGAATATATTGCAACGTGGTCGGGGAAACCTTGTCACGATGTTAGTTATCCAGGGAAGGATTTCTATTCCTTATGGATAAGATTTCCGTAACTGGGGGTTAGAGCACTTATAAATGAGGTATTTATCAATAAAAGATACGTTTGGTTTTTATATCTCGTATAATTATTATATATTAGAAAGTACTTTACTTATCTTTAAGATGGTTGTTGTGTGTAAGTAAGGCGAGTTCGCTCCTGTCGGTGGTGTCTGTCGAACTAACTATATTATACATTGTGTGTGCTGGCCATAGGCCTTACAATTATGTGTGTGTATTAATGTTATTGTATTGGTCAGCAGTTGTACATAATGCAGAATTTATATGTAATATATAAAGGTGTCATGTAACATATTTATAATATTGTTACAATATTATTATTATTATTATTTATCATATTATTAAAAAGCATATAGTATGGAAAAATAATAATTACGTTATATTATTATAATAACATGACGGATATGGATAAGGAAACCATTTTATTAAAAATTATTAAGAAATTAATTTAATTTGAGAATTTTAGAATCTTTAAAAATAAAAATAAATAATTTATTCGTCTAAATTATACAAACTCATTAAAGTAAACGATTTGTAGAAACTAATTTTATCTCTTAAAACCGGACGGAAACAATACATTTCATCATTTACTGTGATTGTGAGGATATGAGATAAGCACTTCAAATAATGACATCGGCTGATAATAACTATTAAGTTACTAGTTGGGCAGAAGCATATATTATATAAGTTTCAAGCTTCCTGCAGAAGCAACCAGTCGTTCGTTTCGGTAATGGGAATAACGTCTACGCATTAGCTAAATAAAATAAATTATGTTTAACCATACTGTGTACTTAGGCTTATATATTCAGCCACAAGAGACTTTATTATTATTATAACTTATTTAATATGAAATGGGTTGGATAAAGCACAAAGTTTAAATTCAGTTTCGTATTATTTAATATCCAAAAATGCATTATAAACAACCTTATTTTTCGCTCAAAATCTATATATTTAATAATTTTAATAATTGTATACTACACCAATTTTAATAACATACCTAATAATATTATTTTCCAAATAAATAATTACATGAAAATCTTATTGGCTAGTATTCTATATTTATTTGAAATTGATTACTAATAAAGCTTACAATTTTATTTCATGGTATAAAACATTTTTTTTATAATAATTTTTTAACGTAACAATACACAATTCGTCGAAAACCTGTATTTTTTCAATGCTTTAGGGAGGAAATATTAAAATTATACGTATATATAAAACAATATGTTGGTATATAAAAGAATAAATCATTTAAAGCACCTTTATGACTAGAAAAAAAGAATTTTCAAAATCGGATGCGAGAAATAATACTTTGTACTTAAATTCTTATTATTTATTTACATGGATTCATAATCTATACATAGGTACTCACTACTTATTTACATTTTGAGCAATATTTTATGCCAGTGTACTTATATAATATACATAATACTAACTTATTAAAATATTGAAATAATACAATTTAAACTAATCTGCTAAACCTGAGTAAATCATCATAATGAACATAGCATTGATGGATTAATTATTATTACTTTTAATATTATACGATGTACTATTATACTATTAATAATCATTGAGAATCTTAACTAATTAGAAACAAAAAATGATATCGTATGTGGCACATAACCAAATAAATAGGAAATAATTTTACCACTTTTTTTTTTTAATTAATAGATAAAACTATTATAAAAGATTCGAAATCATAACACTATATAATATTATTAAAATGAATTTTAAATTTTAGATTATAAAAGTTAAAAAAAAAAAATGTTAATTATTATACCCCAAAATATTTAGGTCATGCAAATTAACTGATCACATTTCAATATCTTTATTTTGAACACACTGATTTAATATTTTACTAATTACTATAATTAATAATAATATACCACTCTTTCTTCAGCAATGCGAGCAAAATAAAACAAATGCATTTTATCTAGGTTTTAATTTTTCTGTAATCTTCAATCTTATATAATAATTTCTATGTTAAAATTTCATTAAAATTAAAAATAAATCATCAATGTCACTTGTATCTTAAATTAATTTAATTTGGTTGATTTAGTTAAAATAGCAAATTTAACTAAGAATAATATTATATTGGCTTAAGTCATAATATATTATAACACAATGTTAAAACAATCAACAGACACTTAAATCAATCATTTTAAAACAACAATTCATATTGCTAATTTTATAATATATACAGTATTTACATTATACACGGTTTTTGTACCGGAAAATATTAATTACTACACGATACTCGAGAAAACACACAAAAAAAAATGGGTAGTCCATGACCGGATATAATATAACGCGTTAACGTGTACTGTGTAAACTATAAATACGCAAAATAAAACAGTCCTATGATGGTGGCTAATTTAATTTGCATGATATTATGGTTCACCGCTTATAACAATCACGATAAACCTATTAACTGGACCACAACTTAAAGGCAGGCAAGCGTTATGTTCATATACATACAACTTCCGACAAAATATTACACGCATAAATACAATTTATCTTAAATAAATTGTTATACAAAGCGTTCAAGTTATGTCCTGTAGATATTATATACTTGGAATGAAATTTTCTTAACTATTTCTGTGTAGGTACTAGTGTACATAAATGTAAAATAGTGCAGTGGTTCGTATTTTCCTCTTTAACGACTATATTATATAGTCGTGACCGTAAAATTACATTTCTATTTTTTGGGATGGTTTTATGATTGTGTTAAATTTATACTATCAATTATAATACAAATTCAATTTTAATAAGGCAATTGAAAAGTATAAAGAGAGAATTAAAAAAAAAATAAGCAAAATATAATATAATATATAAAAAAGAATTATGAGGCACTATAGAACTTACGGAGGTTTTCTTTTTATGTATAGACATAAAAATGTATTTCGGGTAGTACGAGATAAATTATGTATAAAATAATTTTCAATGTGATAAAATGATTAAGTGATTCAAATGTTCGTATTGATGTTATTAAATGGTACTGGAAACTGATATAACATATGCCGTGAGTAGGATCAGATTCCACTCTCTGATATAAAAAATACACTTTGGTATCATTGTAGTGTATTACTTACTAACCGTTACATTCAGCCATTCGCGGTGCAATGTGAAGTCGTCTTAAACCCATAATAATGCACAAATTATTAATTTAATAAACTCAACCACGATTTTGGCTATCGAAACTAAACAGACCAAACGCTGGATCATGGCGTTTACTATAAATGTTTGCAAAATATGTTTTCTTTACTGTAATTTATTGTAAGTATAAGTAATTTCAATTTTTTTTTTTTTTTTTTTTGAAAAAAAAGCAACACTGTAAGTGACGCGTTTTTGTAAGTGTAGCTGACCTTTTCGCGAAATTACTATAATCTCAAATTTTAAAGAAGAGCACGTAAGATGTTTACACTTCAAAAAAACCTTCAACTTAAAACCTGTATTAATTATCTTATTATTTATGAAATATTCTAGTTATTAAATATAACAGAACTTTATCATTATACATTTTGGGATTTAGTTCTAATTCATAAAACTCCAAATACCTAGGTTCATCTGTTTTTATTATGTCCGTCGGTCATGATAAACATTAATAATTTGTAAATAGAAACTGTGTGCCTGTACCTATATCAAAATAATATTATATTCGCTTTAAAATAAGACCTTCAGTTTTATTATGTATTACAAACAAACTACATCCACGCATGGACTTTTAAAAATAAACCCACAAAATCTCTATTTAGTATTTAGTAAAGTTCACGGTAAAATAAAAATAAATGAAACTTTATTGTTCTTTTTTCTCTGTTTTGATCCGAATAGCATCTGTAACAGCTCAGGACATAAGCTTACAATTTATATTACACAATACACACGTTTTTTCTTATTTGATAAATTAATCATCATAATTGATGATTTTATCATAATTGAAAATATATACACACAACAAACACGTTCATAACATACACGTAGCTCATCAGTATTTTCCAGATGATCTAAATCACTGCTGATCGATCTACATAGACCACCATACACACACTCATTTAAATTAGGTCGGCGTGGTGGTAAATGTAATAAGTATTTTTATGATCTGGTGTGCACAGTCGCGTACATAAGGGCTCTTAAAGCCCTCTCCTCCCATTTAGGACTTAAAATATTTCAAAGTTTACCCTTATTTTAAGTTTATTAATTAAAGTAAAGCGGAGCAATATACGAGGAACTACCTATACATATAATACATTTTATTATATTGCTTATTGATATTTAGCAATGATTATTTATATGAGTCCTTAATTGTAGCGGTTGATTTAAACAAAAACATCGCGTCATGTTGACGTGCATACACGGAGGTAACTCGTTGGATGTCGGTCGAGACTTTGTTACTGTTAAATTAGGTATGTACTTTCTTTCAATTATTTAAATGTCTTACACTCTTGCCAAACGTAATTATATAATATTTTATACAATAAAAGGTAATTTTGTAAATAAAGTTTGTTATTATTGTTATTTAATAATATGGATGTATGATTAATTTTTTATTCACTATAAATTATAAAAACGTATAAACCTAATTTCTATATTATGCTTTTATGTGCTTGAAAAAAATGTTTTTGTCTATCCCTCCCACCATTCATTTTTAAATCCGCGTCTAGATGTACATAATATTATTTTATATTAACGGCTAGTTCAGTTATAAACTTATAAACAATAATATACATAAGTATAATGTTTTCCAAAATTCAAAGATGCGGGGAGATAACAATAATTTTAGTTACTTAAAAATATTATGATAAATTTATTATTATTTGAGAGGAATACTCAATAACTAACAAATCAGAATTGTAAACAACACTTAATTTAGTATGTAATCGCTGGTCGTGTTACACGCTAACATGGGCTATTGTGACGCCCCTTATGTTTAACATTAACGATCACAAAGATTAAATGATTTTAAACACTATAGATGTTGTCAAATTACGGAAAACTATAAATACAACTATGTAATATGAAGTCATAAATTAAAATATTACGGAAATAACAATATTGTTAAACATTTAGTACTTATATTATGCGTGTAACTATACCTAATAGAACCAGATATTTTAAAAATCATGTATCTATATGAATAATAGATTATTATAATTTGTTTTTTCATTCAAATACCCTTATAATAATGATGTGTGAGGACCTAATATAAAAAGGGTCAAAGTAGATAGCCGTTCTGATGTGCAGTTGTAGGTGTCGATTATATCTCATTGTTAAGTAAATCACTGTAATATATATGTCAAATTTGAACTTAATGATTAATCACCATTGCATATATAAAACGAATATAAGCCCTATAGGTCGTCTTAAGTCGTAAAGTAATAAACTCTATGCCCTAAGTATATTTTACTAAGCATTTATAAAGCTACCATAGTAATTTATTTTATTATAAGTAATACTGTAAGTAGAATAATTTTTTGCCAAAAACATTGCATATTAATAATATTTAACTTTTGAGACAATATCGACTTAGCTTAGAACGGTAAAAATAGGTCCATGGTATAAATAAAAAATAGCATAAAATTAATCTAAATGTTTTAAAAAAGTTATTGTGTATATCAAATGTAATAAACTAATAATATATGTAAAAGTTTCGAATCCAAATGAGAAATACTATTGAAAAACAACAAAGTTACTAAAATTGTTATTTTCGGTTTAAATAACTAATTCAAAAATAATTATAAATGTCTAATTTTATATGAAATTGAAATTAAAATATCTATAAAAATGATTGTTTTTAGATATGTTTTTTAGACTTTTTGGTTCCATAATGAACTACTTACGAAAAACTTTGTATTAAATATTCAAGCTTTTTTATCGATATTTTAAAAAAATATCAACAATATAATATAACTGTAAATAATTCAAAAAAAAAATCAAAATATTTTGAAAATTATACCATGTATATAAATTTCTAATATAAACATTTAATGAGCATTTTAAATATTTACGGTTATTCACTTTTGAATTGCAACATAATTAGATAAGAGATTTTGTCAAAAACAAGTTTTGCGTAAAAACTCTTGTTTTTTCTTTTTTTTTATCCCTATTATTTTGAAAATTTCTCGGAATTTTTATTTTTTATTTTCAAAAAATACCTATTATATTAGATTCACTTCTTCGCCAGAAAAAATATTAAAATTGAAAATTGAAGCATTTTGTATACGATAAATCAAGTATACATACACAAAAAAAGCATATATAGTTACAAAATATCAATACATTCATCGCTTTGCTCAGGATCAGTATAATAATAAACGTATGCCAAAACTAAGTCTTTTGTTTGTTAGTCCTTGAAAATTAATTTAAAGCTACTATGCCCTCTCCTCTCTCCGCCACCAGAATTAAAATCAAAACATTTTTGGTTTAAAAGTACACGCGTACCATAAATGAATAACAAAAACATGTTTATCCGTGTTGGCTATGGACTATGATTGGGCAAAAGTATTCGCCAATTGAGCGGAAACATTCTTCAGCTATATTATCCATCAGCTTATTTAGAAAAATATGATAGGTATCATATGGCAACCGGTTGCCATTTGTAAACGTAATGAAAACGGAAAACGGTAAACAAAAATAATTAGATATCACAAAACAAAACATAACGATTAACAAAATATATAATATGTCATCAAGCAAAACGTAATGTATATATATATATATATATAGAATATCATCAAATGAAAAATAACGAAAAAGGAAATAATTTAATATCCATTCACTTAAAAAGTTATAATATTAGTTTCGTAGAAATATTTGTTCCGCCCGTTTTATTTATTTAACGTACCAATCAATCCAAGAATTTATTTTATTTTCCGTATTCGTGCCATTTCCCTTATTATATATTATTTTTAACGAAAAACGATAAACATTAAAATCGTGTAACATTTTAATTCTAAATAACGACGAACGCAAAAATTGTATAACGTTTAAATTTTAAATAACGTAAAACAAAAATTATTGTCTATTGAAATCAAAGAACCCTGCATCAACCATTGACTTGGATAGCAGTTTGATTTTATTTGTTCAGTGTTATGTAATATGTTTGTTTATTTATTTAACGGGCGTAAAGTTCTTATTATTGAATCTCTGAATTTAGTATTGTAAATGTTCATTATTGTTATGATTAAAATTTATTAGTAAAACAGATAAACTATAATGAATCACTATATATAAGTACCAATCAAAAGAAAAATATCAACTTCAAACATTTTGGACTTAAGGTGTTGTGACCCTGATGCTAACCGTTTTTCCACAAAATGTGTGATAAACCATGGATTCAGAAATAATACAAATACAATTTTAGTTTTTTTTTTCTATTTATTAAATTAGCCTCAAGAGCATTTTTAATCGTAGACTTAACTCGATTGGGTGTAAACTAATGAATATACAGAAAAAAATAAGGTAAATAGGTTCTATCTCCGTTCCATTTGTTTTAATGTCATAATATAATAAAAAGTTTTATCATTCCAAATTACATTATTTGGTTTACTATTAAATGTTTACGTATCTATGTTTGTTTATCTAGGTTAATTGTATTTAATCGTAATAGTAATTATCTAATTCACCTGATTACAATTTTTCTCTGTGTCATATAATTTGTATATAATTGAAATAGTTATATTAAAAAACGATCAAGACTGTTTTAAACTTTTGAAATAGCCTAGTTAAATAGCTTATATTTTTTTGAAAATTATAATTATTTATTCTGCCACATTTTCTCTATTAAAAGAACATCAGCTTTTTTTTCAGAACTTTTTTCCAACTAAAACTTGCAACCTTTTTGTTCTGTGTACATAAAAAAAACCTCATAATTTTAATATTTTTAGAATAAACAAGAAGTTGCATAATCAACTTGAAATCTAAAAGAAACTTTTACTAAAACTAAACAAGTTTATGAGTATAATTAATAAAATTTAAATTTAATTAAAAAAAAAAAAAAAAGTTTTCTGACAATTTTTTAATAGATAATGCAAAATGTATGAGTGACGTTATACAATAAACCAAACAAACAAAGTATATTGATAAAATTCGTTTCATATACTCGTAGTTTCCCTTGGCCGTTGTCATCATCGGACAGTAAATGTGACAGTAACACTCATACAGAAATATTATATTTTATAAAATATGTTTCACTTTTGTTCGCTATAATAAATTACAGTTGTTATTTACTACGGAACAATATTGCAATTTACGGATGCCAATAATTATTATTATTATTATTATTATTATTTTTACTAATTATTATAATTAGTGCATTAGTTGAGTAACTTAATATTTTAACAATATGTATCATCAATATTTTCGATATATGTGTTTAAAGGTTGCTAAACAACGATTGGAATTCGATAAAAATCAATAATTCTAAGTACTGACTACCGGTGCAATAATATTAGAGTATTTACTATTAATACCCATATAAATCAAAATTAAGTACAAGCTCTGTACTGTTGTTGTTCATTCATCAAACTGTACGTTGAAATTTATACGTTATTGCAATTGTATACTGATCTATCTATGTTTGCTAACTAAACAATTTTATCATAACATAATAATTGTAATGGCATTAGGGTTTCCACCCTACTGCAGACATCATTGGGCCAGCGAAGCTGTCCTTAGCCGTCCTTCATACTGTGTCAGTTGTCGTCGGCAAACAGAACACGCGAACCCCCCGGAACTACGTGTGTTGAGCAATGGACGTCCGGCTGTGATGTCCTACTGTTTTTTTTGTCACAAGAAAAGGATACGATTAGTGTCGTTTGGTTGGTTCCGCGCAAAAACCGGGAACAGGTAAACCGTTACCAAAGCGCACCGCGGAAAGACATAGTATAATACGATAAATCACACCGTCACATTTATTTTATACGATACAGGGTGATTCTGAAGAGAAGACATTCAAGACGAACAAAATACCGTAAGACTCGAGTTCCCTAAAATGTGATATACGGTTCACAAAAACAAAAATTAAGTTTTAATTTTTAGATGGATACATTAACTATTACGAATGTTGTAATAATATAACTCTACAAGAAAAAAAAAACAATACTTGTGTTGTAGTATTGTTTATTATATATTTATATATGGTGTTGTGTAAAAAGTATATAATATCAGCTACAAGAAACGGTAATTGCCTGCCAATGACTAGGTTAAATATTATAGTTTATGTAGAGAAACGGTGTATAACGTATGTTTACAAAATTTAATTAAAAGGCATAATAATTATTTTATGGCATTATTCAAATAAAACAACACATTAAATACAAATAAGTAGGCACAACCGGCCTAGGTTATGGCTGTAGCAATCGCTACTGAGCAATAATATTTTTGTGCATAGATATTATAAACAAACATCTAATTGGTTGCTGTAGGTATCGATTTCACGATCGATAGAAACAACAAGTACAATACAGTGATGAAACACAAATTTTAAATAATTAATAATATTTAAAACATATTACTAACAATAATTATTATACTTTTACATAATATACGTTATATTCTAAATAACTATACATTTAAAATTTAATAAGTGTATAAAATTGAATTGAAAATAAATACCCTCGGCAGCATGGGCCATTGGGTTTACAGAAAATAAAAAACAAAACTAATAATAGAACTTAAAACTTAAGGTGATTTACATGTATTGTATATTAAATCTAGTTTAATTATATTTTGGTTAGAAGATTGGCGGCTGTGATAAATTGGATGATGTTTTCTATGGATTGAGGGTGATTGTTAAGTATTTCAGCTGAAGATTCAGATAGATTGTATCTTGTTCGGATATTAAGGTATATTAGGCATTCAGTTAGAATGTGGTTGATGGTGACTTGGACACCGCAGGATGTGCATATTGGGGGTTCTTCTTTGGACATTAAGAAGCCGTGGGAGATTTGCGTGTGTCCGATTCTGAGTCT
>JACXSJ010002671.1:0-39142 GCA_014851325.1 Pentalonia nigronervosa | reverse complement strand
AAAATAGTTTATTTTACAAAATGGACTTTGTTCAATATTGTTTTAAACATTAACTAAAAAAAAAAAATAGAAATTCTATTAATGTTTAGCAATAATAAAATTTGTAAATTTTCTTAATAATACAAAATTTGTGAAAATTTAAACTGCTAATACTTATGAATAACGATAGGAAATATGAATTTTTAATATTAAGAAGAAACTACAATAACAACTTTTGAAGAACCTTAAATTAAATTTTTAAGTTTTCTGCCTGAAAAATAAATTTATTAAAATCAAAATCAATTATAGGAAAAAAATCTTCAAAAAAATCGAAAATGTCCATATACATCTCAAAAAACTATATAAATATTTCACAGAATGTTAATATTGACAAGTATAACATCAATAATACGGTTATTTGTTTTTAAAATATAAAAAGATAGATGTCATACATTGTCAAGTTTTAACATATAACTGGAGTTACATTATTTATAAAACACAGAATACTAAAATTTAAAACAGAATATGTTTATAATATAATTGAATTAACCAATTAAAGTTATTCCGAATTGTAGTAATTTAATGACTATAAAAATTATTATGTTTATAAATTTACAGTTAATAGTAGTCGTAAGTAGACTAAATTTATACATAATTCATAAGACTTATCATTTAATAACAATTTACGTTTTTACATTCACAGCTGCTAAACGTAAGAACATATTAGAAAATACTTAATATTTTACTGAATTTTCAATAAAACAAAAAACAATTACATATATAAACATATTTGATATAAATCTGTTTGGTCAAATTTAAAAGAATCATTTTTTTATTTTTTGTTAATAACCTCTTACATAAACTTTATCAATAAATGAATCTATGCTCAGTTGTAAATAGACTAATTTTATACATAATCCGTAATATTTATCATTTAAAAACAATTTATATTTTTACATCCACAGTTGCTACACGTAAGAACATAATAGAAAATACTTAATATTTTACATAATTTACAATATAACAAAACACAATTATATATATTAACATATTTGATATTAATCTGTTTGCCATCTAAGATTACATTTTTATATTATTTGTTCAGCGTCTCTATCATAAACATTAACAATAAATAACAGTATATTTAATAACAGTATACTCAGTAGTCAATTTCAAGGTGCATTTATAAAATATAACTTGTATTGACTAAGAAAACACTACTAACTCAAATCACCAATACTCCCATATTTTATAAATGTATTATAAAAACTTAAATTACGTCAAAAAAAAAAAAAAAATATTTGAATTTCTTTTTTGTGCAATTGTAAACATATTTGAATTTAATACATTTCTAAATAATTAAATATTGATTTACAATCATTTATTTATACTTATAGAGTGCGTAACTGCAATAATTAATTATAAATTTGGTAAGAAAAAAATTTTTTTAACCTAATAATCAGTAATCTAATAACGACAATATACATTTTGAAAATATAAAAAACAAAACTAATGTTTTAATTTAATAACAACGAATCATATAACATTTATTATAACATAAATAACAGACATGAAAACAAAAAAAAAAAAAATCAAATTAAGTTAAATTAGAATTTTTAGAATTTTAAATTTCAACTTTAAATGTATCATTACTTTTTTGCTCGCGAACACAATAACATCCTAAAAAGTTCAAATGCAATTTTAATATATTAAAATTATAAATTTTTTAACAGAACATAATATTGTTGTGAACAGTGAGTATAAAATAATTTGAAAAATACAATACAATATAAATTATAAAAGAAGAAATTCCGAAGATTATAATAAGAATATTAAATTATTATTTTAATTACGTGTACTAAAATTTTAAACATTTTTGTAAGCCTTAAAATGTATTAACGTTGGAAAACTTAGTTATTCCCCTAATTATTTTTATCAATTATATACAATAATGTACAAAAATATCATTTAGGTTTTGAAATATCTGATAATAACACAGTTCTTTATTATTTTCCGGGTTGTCAATAAATTTTTGTATCGCTAGTTTTGTTATTCGCAATGTTGGTTTAGGCAAATCTTAAAAAAATAAAGGTCGCCCAAACACATTACAATGATTTAAAATAACTCACCTAAAAGCATTATAACGAAAAACCCATAAACATAGTAATTTTTACAACTTCGACCGAGCGTATACGCCAACAAATTACATGGTTTACATTCCTGATTTTTAAAACCAGAAGTCTATCGATAGTAAACTTTCAGGGCTCAACAGTGTGTGTATCTAAATTATAAATATTACCTTTCTAAAATTAATCATTTTTAAACAGAATATATTAATGATAGCCGTAAGTATAAATTATATGAAAAAAATCATATTAAAGATTTTAGGGTGCCTTTATAGCACGGGATATATTTAACTAATTAAGTCATAATTATATAAAAATATGGCACACAGGCACACCGGGCGATGGTAAATTCTTCCGATTGTAGCATCACGCATTTAAGCGAATCACCGCTTTACCCACATAATGAAAACTATTTACACAAGTTCCCGTCTCATTAAAAACTCCACTCTCTAGGTCATTGTCACGAATTTTGAAAATACTATGATTCCAAATTTTTGTGGCTTCAATCTAATATACACAAATGTATCCAATATATTCATAGTGTACGCTATGCATTTCATACCGGAGCTGGAAAAATAATATACAAACTTTCTAAAGAGGCCAAAATCTTTACAGCAGAAATCATAGCCATTAAGAAACAATTATCTACCCTGAATCAATGACTATAAATAAAACACTCATTATAAGCGTCTCTTTTAACTCATTATCTTCTCAATTGTCAACGAACCCGTTTAACGAAATCTCTCTGATAATCAACATTACGGCAAACTCTAATAATATTATAGAATATATATGTGTCCGTTCACATACTGGTATTATTTATAATGAAGAATTTGACATACTAAAAAACAACGCAATATCGTTCCCTGAATCAATTGTAATTAATTCTCTACCATTCAAAGATATATTTAAAATAATCGACCTAATCTCCACACAACAATGGTAATGACAATAAGACCTTATAACGGATAACAAAAAATAAAAAATCTGTCCTAAAATGTCGATCTCCAACTAACACAACACGTATATCTGATATTATTAGTACCAGAACAAGAATTAGTCATATCCGCCTAACCCTTTATCATCTATTTAATCGTGAAAAACAACCAATCTGCCATCAATGCAAAGTACCACTGAAGATAGAACACATTACACTCTACTGCTCCACATACAACGAAGTACGAAACATCCTAAACCACCCAACTGACATGTTGGAAACGTTAGGTGAAGTCAAAATATTTTATTTTTAATCTTTCGACTCCACTAATCTTCCACATCTATTGTAAATAAAAAAAAACTTTCAATGTAAAACCTCTTTAATTATATTTAAAATGTAAAACAATTTTAATAATTAGCCATTGTAAAAAAATTATCGGCTAATGTCCTTAGCAGTTGAAGTCTTTATTCTAATAAAAGATTAAATAAATAAAAGCAATGTTTTTGGCAAGTTTTTTATAACGTGATTGAGCTAGTTGCTAATATGATACAATATAAAACATAAAAGAAGAAATTCTAATGATTAAAATAAAAATAGTATATTATTATTTTAATTACGTGTACTGAAAATTTAAAACATCTTTGTGAGCCTAAAAACATTTTTGACGATGGAAAACTTAGCTATGCTCATAATCATTTTTTTTTTTTAATTATATACAATAATGTACGAAAATTTCATTCAGTTTTTGAAAAATCTGCTTATAATAACGCAGTTCTTTATAAATATACGGATTGTCGATAAATTGTTATGTTCATTGTTTTATTTTGCGCAATGTTGGTTTAGACAAATCCTTAAAAATAAAAGGTGGCCCAAATATTTTATAATGTTTTAAAATAACTCGCCGAAACTCATTATAATGAATTGACAAAAACAAAAATTTTAAAAATTCTCCGGTTTAACATTGTATTAAACTGAATTATTAACATTTTATTTTTAAAAATGTACATTTTTAAACAGAATATATTACTTTAAATAGTAAGTATAAAAAAATTTTAAAAAAAAATCATATTCTAGAATTTAGGTATCTTAATGCCACGGAATATATTTTACTAATTACGGCATAAGATAATTAACTCTATAAGATAATTAACAATATAAAGATAACATTTTTAAAATTTTACATTTTTCAACAGAATATGTTGTTAAAAAAAGTAATTGTATAATTAATAAACAAAATATAAATTATAGAATATGGGAATGTTAATGGCACGGGATATATTTAACTAATAAAGGCATAATTTTATAATGTATGACAAACAAGCACCCCGGGCGCTAGTAATATTTTCCGACCACAGCTTGATGCGTTTAAGCTAATCACTTTTTTACTCACATAATAAAAACTTTGTGTTTGGACATTTTTTTTTAAATATGTTTAAGCTAGCATGATACAATATAAAATATAAAAGAAAAAATTCTATAGATTAAAATAAAAATATCGTTTTATTATTTTAATTAGGTATATTCAAAATATTAAACATCTTTGTGAGCCTAAAACGTTTTTAACGATTGAAAACTTAGCTAAGCTCCTAATCATTTTTTTCGATTGTATACAATAATGTACAAAATTATTATTCAGGTTTTAAAAAATCTGCTTATAATAACGCAGTATATCATTCATTTCCGGGTACTAAATATATTTTTCTATTGCAAGTTTTATTTTACGCAATGTTGATTTACACAAATCCTAAAAAATCATAGGTCACTCAAAAACTTAACAAGGTTTACTGATTACTAACAAATCAATTATAAACGAGCAATGTAAAAACGGAATTCTCGCATGTTGGAATGATTGTTAACATACAGAAATACAGGTGTGTGTTAACATATTTAAGGCTGTGGCTGAAATATTTTTAGAAACTACCATAGTGACAGGGAAATAATCTTTTTATCCATTACGTGTGTAACAGCTAACCGAAACACACATTTTTTCCCAGTCATCGTTAATCTCATTTATAGTTTTGAAACCATTAATACGAAAACATGGCGATCAATAAGGTATGCTGTTTAATAATGAAATGGACATACGTAAACTGCGCCCAAATGACCTTTTTTTTTGTAAACTGCGCCTGAATTTTTATCTATGTTAAAAAGGTATAATGTAAACTTCGCCCAAATTTTTATCCACGTTAAAAGGTACTTACAACTTAAGCTCTGCGCCGTTTGTAAAATATATAAAACTTTTGAATTATTAAAGTCACTATGATTGTGTACTTTTGCAATTATATCACAGAAATTATATTGTTGTCTAAAAATACCAACACGTTATCGAATAGTTATTGCAGTAATACGACATCTACTGATGGCTTATCAATCACTACATCCGGCATGGGGCTACTTAGTATATGTCGTATTCAGTTTAATCAGTGAAATCACAATGGCCGAACAATACGTTTCGTAGCGCGAATAAAGCTTGAAAATAATTGAAAAATTTAAATTTCGGAAAACTAATCGGCCTCTGAGTTCGGGTGAGGATAAGTAGCGATGTACAGTTAAAACTTGCACAGCATTTTAAAAACGGTAGGTGACGACGAAATAATCACTGATCAAAACCTCCAAAAACAATTTGTGACCGGTATTGTGAAACGCAAGGCAACTGAAGATATATGTACCGAACCTAGTAAAATATTTTGTAACGCTATTAAAAAATTGCCACTAACGGTACATTTGCAAGTAAGTGATGTACGTAATATTAAAAGAAATATATATAATGCTAGAAGAAAGACATTGCCTCTATTCCCCAAATCAATCGAAGAAGTTCAATTAATTCTTGACGAACGCGGTGTTCGAACAAATAGAGATGAGTTATTTTTATTAATAAACAACAAGAAGTTGAAATATGTTGTTTTCAGTTGCATTTCTAATTTAAAAGCTCTTGCGTTATCAAAATGGTTGTACATGGATGGTACGTTTTCATACTGCCCTAAATACTTTACACAAATGTTTACAATACATGGTTTTATCAACAGCTATTATATACCACTTGTTATATATTTACTCTCCGAAAAGTACAATATCATACACTAATTGCTTAAAATCGACTACAGTCGTGGAATATATATATCCAACAAAATGGTTTGAGTAATGACTATAAAAATAAAAACAGCGATATTAGAAGGTAGTTAGTTAAATGCTATGGTTTACCATTTCTAAGCCCAGGAAGTGTATCTGAGTATTTTGTAAATTATTTAATGGAATCAAAGCCTGACGACGAAAGAGTGACACGATTTACTGATTATTTGGTAGACGTATATATAAGTGAAGAAGCTCAGTATTCATCTGAAATATGGGCTCAAGCATCAGCAAAGCCAACTTTAACCACTAATGCATGCGAGTCATTTCATTCTCACTTTAATACTAGCTTTTATACTACTCATCCAAATATTTTCATGTTCTTAGAAAAGTTAAACGAAGTTCAAATAGAAACATATATTAAACTAAATAGTATAAATGTACCCTTTAAATACCAAAATTCTAAGACAAAAAATAAACGCAAAACGTTACAACATTTAATTAATAAATATAACAGTGGTCAAACCCCAATTGATGAATATGTATCAACAATATGTTTTTTTTTGTCCTAATTTTTAAGATTATATATATTTTTTAATTTTTAATTTTATTCTATTAATTATTACAAAAATATAGCTATTCAATTTTTAAAAGTTACATCTTATGCACCTTTTTACTCACGATAAGAACTCGGGAGCAGTTTACATGTATGATTTCGTGTTTACCTGTACGTTGGGCGCAGTTTACAATCGCCGAATGAAATTGCCAACCTTTCGATTACATTGTTATCTCAGATATAATTCATGAAAGTCGGCTTCGCTAATGACGAGTATGGCCATTAGGAAGCTTCTAACGTCAATTGTTCATACATCTTATACCCAACTCTGATAATATATTATGGAAAACACTCTAGACGTTAACGACCAAGTGTCATAAAAACATTTGACATATCATTTATAACTGTATAGAAATGATTGAAATTATTGAAAAAATTCGTCTGAAAATCATCTACTCAATTATCAAAAGCATGCTCTCAACATTAAACAAATCAGTAATTGACATAACTTTAATTGATGACACTACTACTTCAGAATATTAAAAAAAAAAATTATATAACTGTATAAGTTATGTTACAAATAGAAACCATGAATTATAGGTTATGGCTAGCGTCGCAGTAGCTATGTTTATTAATTTCACATACAAGAAAAAAACAAAAATATAAATGAAACAAGACAATAATAATAATATAATAATATTAAAATGGAACATGAAGGGTTTCAAAAAAAATATAGAAAAAATAATCTTTTATTAGAAGACTATGATCCAGATATCATGAATGTTATAACAAAAACAGATTATATAGTGCTGGTCAGCAAGTAGTGAAGTAGAAATAATAGAAACGAAAAAGTAGAAACCAAACTCACATGGAATAAAATATACTCGTTAAAAGGACTTAAATCAAACAACAAAATAAATCTAATCAAAGGAAACAGCGATAAATTAATAACTGCTCCAAATGAAGCTTCTAACAAATTACGAAAATACTTCGATTACATCAGCAATGATACCTCTTACAATCTCAACTTTATCAAACTTAATAACGAAAACGATTATTATCCTCCTATTATTAACATTCTTAATCACCATAATTTAAATCGACTACAGATTAATTCATAAATGACAATAGATGAGCTATCCTACATACTAAAAAAATGTAAAAGTTTAATTACAGGACAAGACGAAACCAATTTATTTTTATACACTAAATTGGTTTAAAAAAGCCGAATTTTAATACAAAGGATATATACCATAATTCTGTGCGATGGATCTTTCCCTTCAACATGGAAAAAAGGCATAGTCATTCCTATTAAGCAACTAGGAAAATGTGTAAAGTTCTGGAAAAAATTGGTTATTTCAGAATCAATTGGTTTTTAGAAAAAATCAATTACTTAACTCCAAATAAAAATTTCTTTAGAAAAATCGTTCTACATACAACATCATTACAATAAAATAAGAAGCTCAGCAAGCCCTCCAAAACAAACAAATATTAGATTTACTTAGTATAGATACATCAATAGTTTATGACGTCACTATGAGACACAATATTCAATTAAATCTAACTGGAGTCATGTATCCTTGCAACATGTTAAATTTTATTTTTTTCTAAAAAATAGATCATTTCAATTCAAAATAACAAATCGACATTCAGACCACATCACACATGAAATGACGTTCAACAAGGACATAAACACTGTAAATATCCGATAAAATCCAACATATCTTCAGATGATGCCAACTTCTCTTGTAAAAGTAAAGACATCAAAAAAATTCAAATTCACTCACAAAAAAACAGTAAAATATTTAGAAAAATGGTCAGCAAAAATTGGATTTTATTCCTCAATAGGAGAATCAATTTGCATAACTTTTACTAGAAAAACAAATGTAGGTAAGCTAAATGTTAAAATGGACAACAAAAAACACAAAAAATAAAAGGTATCATATTCGATTGCAGCCTCTCATGGTCGGCCTTACATAAAATCCCTAAAAATGTCTACTAAAAAAGCCCTAAGATTATTAAAAGTATTATCACATACAATTTGTGTTAGTGAATCAGAAAATTTGATCAAAATATTTATATCAACAATCATAGCAAAACTTTGGCCACACAAGGCTGAACCATGGATATCTGATGGCCAAAAGTGACACATTCATCAGTCAATAATATGGCACAACACTCACAATCAAACATATCTTTCAGGAACATAGAAAGTATGAAACACAAAGAGAAGAAATCAACATAAGGCCTTATTAAAATAAGTCTATGCTCAAACACAGATATTGAAATTAATACCATCGAATCACCACGGTCGTCAAAACAAAAATGTTATTTCAAGGCAAAAAAAAAAATTAGCAAAAATATACAGAGATAATGCACTAATTATAATTTTTTTTTTAATTTTAATTCTGCACTAACGCAGTTGTTTTTAATTAATTAAAGGGTTGTCATTAAATGTAATTGTAGTAAATTTGATTTTGTGCAATATTGAATTAGACAAAAACCGATTGCCAAACTCATTTTAATAAATTTTTCAAACACGGGAGTTTTTAGAAATACAGCCAACCGCGAATTTTAACAAGTATGGTAAACTCTCCTAACTTTTAAATCCATTATATTATCCCAGTGGTAAAATTTCACGGCGCAACACTGTGTTAACCTGAAGAAAACATTTAATTTCTATGCCAGATTCATTTTTCTCTCTAATAATATGGGCTTCAACATCATCATCGACTTTAAAAACAACTCACTCTTGTGAATTGTTTCATTCACATTTTAATCCATATTTTTCTAGTACTCATCCATATCTTTTTATATTTAATTATGACCTAAGGGATTTTATAAAATTAGAACTTTGACTATGCAATATCGTCTTTACTTTTTCGATATCGGATCAAAAAAAAAAATTAAATCAAGATTGAAAAACACAAAACAATATTTATTTTCAAATAGTAAGAAATTTTTTCATAGTTACGATATCATAAAAATAAAAACGATATTGCTCAATGTTTTTATTTTTCTTGTCCTGAAACTTTCGTTTCTTTAGTAAAATTAGTATGAATACACCTTGAGTGGTTCTATCACAATGTTTATTGTTAGTGTTTATTCATTATAAAAGCGTATATTTGTGTTTGTATTATCATAACATTTTTAAACAGAACCAATCATTGAAAAGTATACGGGTATGTATATAATTATTCGACGAAAAAACATATTCTAAAATTTAGAGATATCATTGATATTGATTTAAAAAATGTTTAATTATAAACCCAATAGAATTTAAAAAATATGAAGAAATATAATTTTCATCTACATAATTACAGTATCATATAACTCAAAAAAACATTGCGTATGACATAATGCGCATGTTTTTGATGAATGCTAATATTAAAGTGTGTTCACATGTATTATTGATCATTTAATTTGTAATATTACACAAGTAATTAATCATTAGTGATGACTTGTTGCTTGATGAAATCATTTATTAACAATTAAAATTAAGCAAAATATAAATTATAATAAATTAAAACGATTTTATAAAACTATTTTATATAACAGAAATATATATATTAATATTAAATGTATTTATTAGATAATAATCAATACAAAAATATTCTAACATCATATAAATTACGTAAGAAAATTATTATATATTATCTATAAACTTAATTAATTAATAAAACTAATAAAGTTTCACTAATATATTTTAAATAGAGCTAAAAATACGTAGATAATTAGTAGTTGAAAAATCATTACATTGTTTCAAATGAGAAAAAAACAAAGTTAAAATTTATTTTATAGTTTTTTTTACAAAATGTTAATTCGTAATGTATTAACTATAAAACCCAATTCCCAATCCTGTATCTATAAATGTAAATATCACGATAATAGATTAGATGCAGTACTATAATCTCCTTATTATTCACAAACAATAGACCGCGAAATTATCGTAAATATCACAATAATTTATTAGACGTGGTACTATAACCTCCTTATTAGTCACAAACAACAAATGTTCTGCAAAACCGACATCCAACTCAGTATAATACGTAACATATTATAGACAGATAGCTGGAAAATAATACTGTTCCATTATTTTGTTAGAAAGCGATCAGAATCCTGACAATGATAATCTCGAATGTCAATGTCTGCCATTGAATCCCGAAATATGAAAATATCGACAGTTTAAAGTAACGACATTTAAAAATAGTGACTGTTTATAATCCCGATAGAATAAAATAACTTTATCTTATCTTACTTTTTTAAATTTTTATGTAGTAAAAATAACATCATCGTTTCTGGATGTCGACGGTCTTCCAGGACGTGGATCTTCTTTAGTTGACTGTCGACCATCCTTGAAACTTTTAAACCACTCGAAAGTAACGGAACGACTTAAAGAGTCATCTCCAAAAGCAGTTTTAATCATTGTGTACGTTTCAGTTGCATTTTTACCAAGTTTCTGTACTTGATGTACACACGTTGTTCGATAATTTCGGACATGACGAAAACGGAGATCGAATCAAACTGATTAGATTTAA
This sequence comes from Pentalonia nigronervosa, assembly GCA_014851325.1. Taxonomy (NCBI): domain Eukaryota; kingdom Metazoa; phylum Arthropoda; class Insecta; order Hemiptera; family Aphididae; genus Pentalonia; species Pentalonia nigronervosa. The sequence goes on along the minus strand of JACXSJ010002671.1, from coordinate 27,937 downwards.
CCACGTATAATATTAAACTGAGATAAGATAGCGACTTCGGGTTTTATTTAAAATATTCTCTAATACGTTGGGAATACATCTATTTATAATTTAAAACGTTATCATGTATAGATTAGCCGCAATAATATTTGTCCTGGTTCTTATTGAGCAGACCTCGTATACCTAATAATATACCATCGATGGAGGTTAACGTAAATCCACGACCCTTTCTCATATACGCATCTCCTCTGATAATAATATTGCAAAATCATCGTCCACCAAGGTACTAATATTGCTGTATGGAAAAAGGTTTCTTCCTGATGTTTTAAGCGATCGATTCTCAGAGGATAACTCCTTATGCGAATAAGTCGCCTCCAACTTCAAATTATATTTAATTGGTTTAATACACACAAAAATATTAAGTTTTCTAATCAATTCATGTTTTAATGAGACGAGAAAAGTTTGATATCCTATCATATTCTCAACATTACTCCTATAATACCAAACAGTTGTTCGATCTAGCGAGGAATCGATTTCATTAAAGCCTGGTGTATTACTTAACACCATACGAGTTTTTTTAAACCTAATTTTACTATGTTGAGCATTTTTATTTTCTCGTTTACTTGTAGAACTATGATCGATGGAGTCATGTGGTGTGAGTTGGTTAAACACTTTTGATGTATGTGGTATGGTGCTCGAACCTATTGTTAATAATAATAATTATTATTATTATATATCGTTTTTTATAATTTTTTTTTTTTTTTTTTAAATATAATGTAATTAATATTCGCCTGATGATGGCTGTCCGACCGCGATACCCATAGCCGTTTTGTATTCACTACAATATTTAATGAAACCTAAAGAAGAATTAAAGAATCAAAGGCTGTTCTTATAATTTATAATGTATATACTACACGCTAAATACGTAATATTATATAATATTAATTATATTCAATTATTTTTTCCTAATTTTATTCTCCATTCAATTTTACATTCATTTATACTATTTTATAGAAATGGTGTTAGTGAATAATTCTCAAATATTAATATAAAAATTAAGGAATATTCATTCAAATAATGAAATATATAGTGTTATTCAAAATATTATTACTATTATTCTCATTTGGAATAATATCAGTTATTCATTTAACTTAATAATTAAAATCGAAAAATTTGATATTTTTTATTTACATCCGTCAGTCACTAATTTGATATTCATATAATATTAAATAAAATACATACCATGTTTGTTCTGTATGTGACTGGCAAGATTATTTCGATGGGTGAAATCTTGTTGGTAATCACCACATGAAAATTTCATTTGTTCATGAGATTTTGTATGCCTCAGCATATTAGACTTTTCAGTGAAAACCTTATCACAAACACCGCACTTAAACATTTTTACTGATAATTAATAAAAAGTTGACTAAGAACTGCATAGACTGTCTACAAGAGCTTGAAGAACAGAATGACTTTTTTGAGTGAAATCGACTCTCTTATATATGATTTATCAACACCTTCCATAAAACTAAAATGCATATGATAAATATCTATTTTTCATATTTCGTAATATATTAATACCTAAAATCAAGATATAAAAAACTCTGTAGTGAATATAAAATCGCCATTTCCTAATGGCTTGTAATATCATATGTAATAACAACAATCCTCATAGGTTTTAATAATTACTACTAATAAAATATTGGAAAAATGCAAAGTTATTATATTGTCAGTTGTAATGTTATGCCTATGAACACTTATCTAAATATTTACGTTAAAGGTTTGAGAATCGTGCTTGTCTAATGACTACTGACAATATATCTGTAATTCATTTTTAATGTATTTTACAACAAGAATAACTCTTTAACATGAACTATGAATATCTAATGTATTATTTCATATACATTCTAACCGATTGTGATGGCATAATATTATTTAATAGTAATTATTGGAATAATATGAAATATATATACACAGTGCCATGTACCTGGCGATACATAAGTTTTATGATTATTAATAAATCAGTAATGACCTCGCGGGTAAGGGGGAACTATGTACGTTTTAACACAAACCACTTTATAAATAATTACAAAACCGTAGATGCGTTAGGAAAAGACAAACCTAGACCGACTATAAAATTATTTAAGAAACTCTGAGAATAGGACCAGACAAATCGTGCACCTAAGACGGACAAGTAATAAATTTAATAGAAAACGCGCTCAAGAATACGCTAGGGCAGGGGTGGCCAACCTTTTTCTATATTGTACCAAACAATAAATACAAAATTGAGATTGTGCATAAAAAAATATTTATATTTTCCATAAAATATAAATTTAAATTTATAGATTTATTGATAGCTTCGTTTTACGCCTACACCCGAAGTACCTGGTTTATTAGTTGCCAATTTCACGATAATACGCATACACACACACACACTCACACTCAACGACGCAGACTATTCGTAACGCACGGCGATTATAATATGACTAAAAACTAGCTTTATTATTATAATAATCTAGTACACACTTAGAAATGTTATCGTATCGTATACTAATAATTCTCGTATCGGAATAATAATCGGGAAATTCTACTGTGATGATAATAAAAATCTAATTTAATAATATTTTTTTTTAGAAATATTTAAAATCATATATTATTTAATCTGACATTAGTGTGCCATTTAATAAAAACAAATGTGCCACAAATGGCACGCGTGCCACAGTTTGGCCATCCCTGTGCTAGGGCGTGACCAGCCAGCAACGAGCCAATAATACTCGAATCACGAATATCAGGTTCGATAATACAAGGCGGCCTCGAACGACCAGCGGATCCAAGAAATTATCTAAATAAATAGGAACGAGTGAATTAAATAATATAAAGGGAATATAAGGGAATGGCGTGCACGTGCGCGATAGACGGGAGGGGTGCTTGGATCGACTGGATTTGCGGGGAGCTAGAACACCCTAAATATATTACTTTTATTATATCTTTTAAGTTTGATGGACATATTAGAACAATAAATACTGTACCTATAGTTGAAAATCAAATTTAATTCAGAAACATCAAATCATTTAAGATTATAATTTCTAACCATATAATTTTCAGAATTTTAAAAACGCTGATTCTATCATATTAATTTTTTAAAAATAAATTTAAGAATAATCAGGTTTATCAAGTCATAAAATATACATTAAACTATAATTAAGAGAACTTTCTTCGTCATCTTGATTTATTAATATAAGATATAATTCTAGAAACATGCTATACTTAAAATTTTTGAGATTGAACTTTATATTTTAAGAACCACCTTAATTAAATATTGAGAAAAAAATTGAAATATATAAATGATTATTACACTTTAATACATTCTTTTGCAGAAAACTTAAGACATCCTGATACAGGTAAAAACATAGTATACACTAAATTATATTTTAGAAAGTGGCTATTTCAGTGTTCAACGCCTATCAACCTACTTAATTTGTAATTAATCCAAAAATTGATTACATATTTAATCTTATCAATGCTGATTTGATTATCGCATTAACACAAATTTTAATTGTAACAAGAACGTCATTTGAGATTTGAAATTTTCTCATTCTAGATTTATATTTGCTGTTTAAATTCATGTGTCCAAATCTCATAACCAAATTTAGAACGTCTGGAATAGTGTCGAATGGTTCATAATCATAATTGCAGTCAGGGTGTTGTACGTCCACTGTAGCGATAAAAGTTATAAAACAACACATTAAAATGGATTAATATGTCTTTTTTATAATCACAATATCATTTACGTATTTCTATAGTAGGAATGTAAAATTTTATATAATACATATCTAAAAATTGCTTGTATATATATCACAGACAAATTTATATAACTTCAAAAATGACAAATAATACACTTAAAGTTTGATAATATCTATTCCACTCTAATATAAAACCTAACGTTACAAAATTGGTATTTCTGAATGACAATTTGCTATATTAATTAAATAATGTGCAGTGCTGACATTGTCATACGACGTGAAATTAAGTACCTAAATGAAATATCCACTTTCAATATTTTAAGAAAAACTTATTTTTATATGAAACTGACTAGACATTTATTGTTCCAAACCGGTGAAATATTCTCCAATATCTAAACGTGAATGTCTCGGTGCGTTTTATTCATACCGGTTTGATTGAGCAAACTTCTCGGAAGTATGATAAAATAATTAAATGTACTACAAAGATTATTAAACTAATTTCAAATTTAGTTACTAGCAGCACGTTTAATAAAGTATCTTATAATTACATTTTGTTAAAGGAGAACATGTAAATCCGAAAATGCTTGGTAAATAATTTTGTGCAAAAGGTTTCATTACTATTGTGTCTTTATACGTGATGTACCTACAGCGAATTCTATATTTTTAATCATAAAAACAAATATATATATAGATTTATTTAGAAAATATTTTACTATTGATTTTAAACATATAGATCATTCTCTTTTGAATATTTAAATAATATTTGTGTCGCCTTATACAGCAATCCATGTTCATTCTATTATTAAAGTATGTGGCGTTTCTGTCTTTTTAGGATCTAATGCTCACTACCTAACAAAAGTGAATACTTGAGCAGTGATATATGAATTGTTATTGACACTTCGACATAAGTTGTAGATTTCATAATTACACAATAAAATAGTAAAAATAAAAATATTAGCTATAAAAGCGAATATATAGCAATTAAGGGCTTAAAAAATTATAAAAGAAAGAGTATAGTATTAAAGGTAATCATGTTGATTTATATAAATATTATATTGAATAAAATATTATAAAGTCCAGTGATTAAAAATGTATAGATACTTAGGCACTTGTATATATTGTGAGTAGATAAATATTAATTGAGACACCACATAAACCAGGCTACAATCCATGTATTATTATACTAAAGTCATAATGAATACATTTGATAATGTCTAATTATGTTTGTGAATAAAATTAATCCTAAATTAAATGTGAAAATAATATCAATAATACTAAAATTAATATATACCTTATTTATCAATATTTACACTCTGTGCATACAAATTTTATTCGATTTTGAATTTAATTTTCCTACAAAATAATGAGGTTATGTGTTTTCAATATTTTTAAATGTATGTAAGAACAACATAATGTATAGATCTTGTATAACATTTGTAAGCATTTAAATAGAGAAGAAACAATTTTATTGATTGGGAAAAATACAAATTATAATTACAACAAAATATAAAATTGATTTTACAAAAAAATTATATTTGGTAATTATTTGTATTTTTATGGTATTATTTCCAAATTTAAAATAGGCACTAAGAATTGTTTACTTTTGATACACTCCTCCAATCAAGTATATAGGTTTCAATATTTTAAAAGATATTAGTTGACATTTGAATTTTTTTCATTTCACGGTATTTACTGCTTCATATATTGTATGTATATGTATAAATATACACAACATTTCAAACACTATCAAACTAAATGTATAATTTAGTATTAACAACAAATAATCTGACAAATTAATTGCCGTTTGTATAGCTTCTTAATCAAAGTAAAACATATATTGTAAAGTACATTATTTTTAGGTGATGTAAAAAATTACTTTGAATATCATCGTGAACTCATTAAAAAGAAAAATGAAAGTACGTATTTTAGTAAAAACTAATTAAAAATAATACTTTTTGTGCCTAATCTGTTAAATTATTAAAAAAAGATAGATATTGTTTGGACGGATTATTAAATTGTCTAAATTGCCAGTAATAGACTTATGTAAATTTGCAGCACTGGATACAATTAAATAATTGTTATATATTATAAAAAAAATTAAGATTGTTACGATATACACTATTATAGTGAATTTTATATAATATATAAACTTCACTATATTGTGCATACTATATAGTGTTACTTTAATAATAATAATAAATAATAATTGAGATCAATATTTCAGATTAATTGCAAATAACATTAAATTAAATTTTATTACACATTATATTAATAATTGAATTCCTGCACTACGAACTACTATATAGTACACACAACACAAAAGTTCTGGATTTGACCCACGGGCTACTGAGAAATTTAAAATAGCCTCTCAAAATATGGACTGGTTATCGGAGTTTGGTCGTAATTTTATTTATATATGATAATGAAAAATTAGTAGAAAATATAAATAAATCGAATTATAACAAATGATAAACAAATCAATTAAGTTGTGGAATGAATAAACTAATGACAATATCACAATATATTATATATTAATTATAACGAAAACTATTGTGCTCCAAATAAATATAAAAAATAATAAGAAGAACAAAATCTATTTATAAAAAAAATCCCAAGAAATATGGAAGTCATAAAATAGGATTACAAAGTAAAAGTCAGAAACACTATATCAATGAGCGCTAATAATTTTCTTAATGTTCTGTTGTAAATTTTTCATTTTTTTTTTCTGTTCATTTTTATTTATTTTGTCGTTGTTACATAGTTAGTACTAATATTCATTATCACAACAGTCAGTAGTACCATAGTATTTTATTTAATTAAATGAAACCTAGAACCTAACAAATAACTAAATATTTATAAATTTAGTTTTATTTACTACCTATCTAACTTTTTATAAATAATAAAAAAAAGTTAATTATGTACTATAAGTTTTTATTATTGTTTATAGCTATGTCAGAATTCACTCCTTACAAGTTTTGCACATCATATTTTGGAAAAAAAACTGAAAATAACGATGCCATCAGTATAGCCGAAGACATTTAAAAATAAAATGAAAATAACAATATCGATGATAGAATACCAAACAATCTAACATCCGCAAATTGTTAATTTTAATTTATAATTGTATTAAGTTTACTTTACATAATTTATTTGTTAGAAACAAGCAAAAAAATTTATAAAACAAAATAACCATTTGAAAAATGTTTATAATTTTAAGTAGAAATACTTAAAATAATTTTAGTGATAGAATGTTTTTGGAATATTTGATAATAATATTTTACTTTGCATTGCTTAATTATTTCTTATGTATTACTAGTATATTCTTATCATATTGTATGCAAAAATAAATATATATAATCATATTATTTACTTTCTTGGTATTAATACGTGGTAAGGTATTGACAATACCGGATCTGGGGGGGGGCGATACGGGGCCCATGCCAAATCAATAATTGACATAATTATGCATCTAGCAATGGAGAACAGTGCTTTTCGTGGAACTGACGAACTTGTTTCTAATATTGGTAAATCTAATCAAAGTGGGAAATTTTTAAATCTGGTAAATTTAGTATCTCATTATAACGAGCCTCTAAAAATTCATCTTGAACGTCATAAAAAAGGAAGTATTACATATTTTTCACACGAAATTCAAAATGAATTTTTAGAAATTATTGCAAATAAAGTTAGGAATACAATTTTATCACAAATTAAAAGCACTACATATTATTCATTATTATTCGACTGCACGCCAGATATCTCACACGAAGAGCAAATGTCTCAAGTTATTCGTTATGTGATTGTAAATGAAAATGGATGTGAAATCGTGGAAAGTTTTCTAGGTTTTTTACAAGTTTTCAAAAAAGCTGGTGAGGCAATAACAGAAGATATTTTGAGAAGCTTTTCTAATCATAGTATTGATTTATCCTACTGTCGCGGTCAATCATATGACAATGGAGCTAATATGGCCGGGAAATGGAAAGGTGTTCAAGCTAGGATCAGTTCTATAAATTCCTTGTACGGCCCACAGTCTAAACTTGGTAGGCTTATATGCCGCTAAATGTTCACCAGAATTAGAAAAATTCTTTGGTATAGTTCAAAAATTGTTCAATTTTTTCTCTAGTTCTACTCAGAGATGGTATATTCTTAAAGAACATCTTAAATTTTCATTGAAAGGTTATAGTACGACCAGATGGTCTGCAAAACAACGCGCTGTTAAATCATTATATTTGCAGTTAGGCCAAGTTATTCATGTTTGTAAGTTACTCAAAAATAGTAATTTATGTGAAGAAGCAAGTGTTGAATTAAATGGTTTGTTGAAAGGGATAACAAATTTTAATTTTATATGTATGTTAATAATATGGAATAAAATATTAACGGCAATTGATAGAGTTAATGTAATCTTACAAAAACAGAACATTACAATAGATATAGCGACTCAACACTTAAATGGTCTGATACATTTTATTGAGAAATTTAGGGAAGAAGGTATTGAAGAAGCACTTGATGAATCAAAACAAAAGTCAACTGAGCTATCAATAGAACCGTTATTTCCATCGATTCGAGTTAGAAAAAAGAAAAAAATGCCTGGTGAATTAGCGGAGGACGAATCATCAACATTATCCGAAGAAAATAAATTTAAAATTTTAATAAAAAACGTCTGTGATAGAATCTTGAATGGTTTAAAAGAAAGATTTGACTCAATTGATGAAGCTGCAAAAGATTTTTCTTTTTTAGATGGAAAGTTTTTATTTAGTATGCCAACAATTCAATTAAAAAAACATGCTATGGACTTTTGTATAAAATATGAAAAAGATCAAATTGTCAATTGACAAAAATGAATTAATCTTAGAATTGGATAGTTTTACTCAACATGCAATTATATTGGATACTAAATTAATAAATGCTCGTTCACATGAAATTTTAAATTTTATTCTTAAAAATGGTCTTCAAGAAGCTTATCCTAACATATTTACAGCTTATCAAATATTTTTGACATTACCCGTAACATCGGCATCTTGTGAACGTAGTTTTAGTAAACTGAAACTAATTAAATCATATCTAAGATCAACTACAAAGCAAACAAGATTAAATGACCTGTCAATTATATCCATTAAGCACCAAGTTGCTAAATCCATAGATTATGAAGATATCATTAATGAATTCGCGTCAAAAAAATCAAGAAAAATAATTATTAAATAGCCAATAGGTATTTATTAAATATAGGTTTAAGTTCTAAATTATTTGTTTTTTATTAAAAATAAACATTTCCATAATGTATAAATATTAAATATATGTATAATATCTTGATTAATTGTATGAATATTTAAAATATAAATTGCCGATAATATTATTCGGATTTTGTCACACTTCAGGACTCATGCATTTTTTTTGGTGACTTTTAGGGGCGCTAATATTATGTTGTGCCCCGGGTTGCATAATTTGTAGATCCGGTACTGGGTATTGTTTTTATTTATAATTACATAAAGTGGATGAAAATTATTTGGTTATATTATTAATATCATTTTCTATCAATAACCTTCGTCACTTTAATACTTAATACTTTCTACTGCAGATATAACAGTATTTATTATTTTGTCTTGTGTTTATACACATATATTCACGTGATTTTACCATTAACTACTTGCAAATGACAATATTAAGACACTATATAAATTATAGGCGTACTGTACGAATCCAGTTGATTAGCTAGTTAGCATTGTGTCATATATTGACATCGTCGTATTACCCAAGATTTTAAGTTTATCGTGATAACTAAAAATGCAAAATTTATTATTTTATTTATCAATGCCTACCTTTAGTATATCATCATTAATAAATGCTAACATCAAGCTTTAAATTTGTAATTCCTTCTATAAGAAGCAGTGGTGCTGTACCTATTTTGAATCACTGGGGTTAGATTAATAGTTATAAATGTAATAAAGATTCTATAATTCTACAATACTTTTAACTTTTCTGTAAACATATTGTATGTCCAATAACTCACTTTGTGCAATTAAATTTATGCCATGTGCTAAGCATGGCATATGACGCCAATTTGAATTTAAACTTATTGCACTTGTAATATTAGCCGCATTATCACTAACGGCAATTTTAATTTTTTCAGATATTCCCCACTCATCGAAACATTTATCCATAAATTCAGACAAATTAATTGCAGTATGGGTTTGTTCGAAATAATAGCATCCTAATAAATATGACTTTAAAACACATTCTATACTATCTATATAATGGACTGTTATAGCGACGAAACTATCATTGTTCAAAGATGTCCACCTGTCTGTAGTAAATTCTATGTATATGGCATTATTTAAATTAGTTTTTTCTTATAACTGTGGTATGATAGACTTGGAAACGGTTTTTCTAGAAAGAATTGCGTAATTAGGATTTAATTATATTATAGTTAATTAATAATTAACAAATTATCTAAATTCAATGTTTTCAACAACACTAAATGATTGAAATTCTTTAACTATCATGATTCCTAACTGTTCGTCAATTTTTTGCGATTTATTCGTAGATAGTGGTCTTGGTATAAATGAGTCCATCACTGTTTGAGATTGGGAGGTTTTAATAGAAGTGTGTGTTATTTTAGAAGTCAAAAATGAAGATGTCGCCGGTTGGTTTTGTGATACAGAAGTATTTTTCTGGACAAAAACTGTATTAGGGTTATCAATATTTTCTCAGGATCTAGATTGACAGTTTTTTCAGTGCAAATTTTTTTCCTAACATCGTATTCTATAACGTGTTTTCTTTTTAAATGCCTACTGAGGTTTTCGGTTGAACCACCTTTATAAGAGTACGAAACCGAACAGTATTTGCATTTTGCTGATTCGTTACTCACTGTAGTAAAATGATACCAAATATCGCTTTTTTTCCTACTCATTATTAACAATTAATAAAACTAAAACAAAATAATTACCATAAATAATGATTGTTAAACGAACTACGACTAGCCGATGAACAAACCACAGGCACGAAGTAAATGATTCGATTATCTTTAATTTTTATATTAAAATTATTCATTATTGATTATAATCAAGCTATTTTTAAATTTTTATAGTCCCATTCCTATAAATAGATAATAAACAGTGGTACTTATTGTACAGCTCAGATGTTTCGTACCCGTACAGCCGACGCACGACACCCCGAAATGCGAGTGTGCGACGGAACGTATGAAATAAATTTTATGTAGAATAATAATATGACTGCATAATAGTATCTGTACTCTGTAGTAGTATACTATAAAAAAATAGTATAGTATGTTACAATATTGTTGTAATAGTGGGGAATATACGATAGGAACGGAGTGTGTATACCACAAAATAAGACTCAATTCAATATTTCGATATTCGGTATAATCGGTACTTGATACGACTGATACAGTGATACGACTAAGGAAAAATTGCAAGTTGGACTTAATGCACCTAAAAGGAACGAATAGGTGGAATCGTTCCGATTCGTTCCTCCTCTGCTTAATACGACTAAGGAACAATTGCATGTTGGACCTATTGCGCCTAAAAGGAACGAATAGATGGAATCGTTCTGATTCGTTCTTGTGGACTCATTCCTCTGGAACGATTCGTTCATGAACGACCCATCACTATTAGCTAGTTAGCATTGTGCCATATATTGACATCGTGTTATTACCCAAGATTTTAAGTTTATCATAATAACTAAAAATGCAAAATTTATTATTTTATTTATCATTATTAATCATTACTAACATCAAGCTTTAAATTTGTAATTCCTTCTATAAGAAGCAGTGGTGACGTACCTATTTTAAATCATTGGGGTTAGATTAATAGTTATAAATGTAATAAAGATTATGGAAATACTTAATTAATTTAATAGCATAGATGTTTTACCTAAAAAGTGATTTCAAATTTGCTTTTATTTATATAATATTAATAATTGAAATTTTTAAGGATATTACAAAATAATGTGAGTACCTAATAAATAAATAGCTTTGTAAGTAGGCACCGATCTGCAGTAAAATAGGTATCGAGTGAGTCACTGTTATAGATGGATTGAATTTGAGTTCAATAATGAAAAAATATCTAATAAAATGCTACAGATTTTAAATGATTTAAATGATTTGAAAGTGTATAATATTTAAAAATACTATAATGTATCCGAAATATTAGTTATATTGTATTTTTTTATATCATAAATTAATTAGATTATTATTTTATTACATATAGATATTTATGATACATTACTTGATTGACATACTTATATTTATATTTTGTTAAGCTGCAGAAAATTGTTCATTGTTCTTTGATTTAATTTATCAAAACTTTGTTTTTTGATAAAATCTGCACAAACGTCTAACGAAGTTGTTGATGCATTTCCGTTTTCATTTTACATAAAATATAGTCTCAGCTGATCAATGCACTTTTCTGCTTCTCTTGTTGTAATTTTGACAGGCTGAACGTCATAGTCATCGTCATCGCTTTATTCATTTTGCAGACTTCTTTCAGCAATTTCATCGAGAATATGATCGTAATTTTCATTTTCATTGAAGCACTGCACACCAACATCAATTTTTATAAATAACTCCCCATTTCCTACGCATTGCGCTACGTCATTTTCAATAGAAACAATAGGAGGAATAGGTAGATCAATCAGTGGTCTGAAACCGCAATGTGCAAAACAATGCTGAATCGTAACAGACGACACTTTTCTCCAGCTGTCAGCGACAAATTGTATTGCTTGTAGAATGTTTATTTTAAAACTGATATCTATTGTACATGTAGATGGAGTTACTGAATTATCTTCAATAACCTTAAAAATGTATGTTACCAATAGTCCACGGTAGTGAGTTTTTAAATTATTAATGATCCCCATATCGAGTGGTTGAACAAGAGAAGTAGTATTTGGAGGCAGAAACTCAAGTGTGATATTTTTTAAATCTATCAATTTTGGATGTGGACCAGCATTATCAACAATCAATAAAATTTTTCTTGATTGTTTTCCAAGATCTTTGTCTCAGTCTTACAACCACGATGTAAATATTTCTGCTGTCATCCATGAATCTTTATCGCTAAATAAGAAACAGGTAAGTTTGTTATTTTTATATTTTTAAAACATCTTGGCTTTGCGGATTTTCCAATTATAAACAGTTTTTTTTTATCTGTGCCTGCCATATTACAACAACTTAAAACTGTTATGCGATCCATAGCTTTTTTTGATTCTTAAAGTGTTTCACGTTTATAGCACAAAGAACCATCCGGAGTCGCTCGGTAGAATAACCCAGTTTCATCAGCATTATAAATGTCCTGAGGAGAAAATGTTTTAAGAATTTCCGGTAATTTAGCTAGACTATTCATTAGCACCGTTTGTATCAGCACTAGATTTTTCTCCGTGAAATCGCTTGAATTTAATGTTATGCCTATCCTTCCACCGGCTTATCCAACCTTCTGTGGCCTTAAAATCACTATGTCCAATTTTTTGAGCAAAAAATTCAGCTTTCTGCTCTAACATAGGGCCCGAAATATGAACACCACATTCTGTAACAGCAGAAAACCATTCGTTCATAGCTTTGTCTACTTCGGGATCTTTGCCTTCTCGTTTTATTTTTCTGTTTACAGGTGCACTTTTGTTGTAGTTTAATTTTTCATATTGCTCACGAATAGCTATTTCATAATTTTTCAATGGGTATAGTACCGATTTAGGCGTGCCTATTAATTTTTCTAACTCACGAAGACTAGTATGAGGTTGAGCCTTAATTTTATCCAATATAGAAATTTTTTCAATCAATGTTAAATCTTTACGAGACATAATATTGTTACGTGCTAACACTAACTGAAATTAATAAAAACGCACATACGTTAATACACATCGACGAAAGAACGTGAACTAAAGGTTTTCGATTTTGTAGGTAGGCTAGTTGACTCTTATCGTGGTAATAGAAAAAAATGATTGACATAATTGACATAAGATATACGTACATTACCTGTATGTACATTATATGTACATATACGTGCGTATATATATATTATAATAGAGCCGTAAAGATAAGATAATTACAGTTTCGATAAGAAAGTAACTAGAAAATATCTAGTTAAACGATTTTATTTTTGTCCCTTACAACCGATGGTTCGTCCCGGATAAACAAAGTTAAATTTCATTAAACTTATACATCCGTTCGGGACTATGACAATTTGTCCCCATTATGCGGTGTCTCAAATAAGCGGATTCTACTGTATAGTGTTACTTTAATTCACATATCAAAAATCATTAATGTTTTAGTATGATATGATGCAATAATAAATGAGATCAATATTTCAACTTAATTGGAAATAACATTACATTAAATTTTATTACACATTATATTAATAATTGAATTCCTGCTCGGGCAGCCGAATTCGAGGCGACGGCATTTCTGAACGCGATTTCTCCGCGAGCTTTGAGATTTCGAGTGTAAACGACACGTACAAAGCTTCGTATTGACACGATATACGCGATTAGAGAACGAACGGTCGTCGATAACGCGAAACAAATCGACGCCGAAGACGATAAACGTGAAAAACGACGAAAGGCAAGCACGACGGCGGCGGTTTTTGCGAACGATTTTTCTTCGAACCCGAAAGAAAAACAAACACAAACCGCACGTCCACGAATTTATATAGCCGCGAGGTACGCGAATTGAGAGCCGACAGATCTCGAAAAGGACTAAAAATCCAAAAAAAGGTGGTTAAACGATGAAATTTTAAAATATCAGTAATTACGAAAAAAAAACGGTATATTGATAAGAAAACCGAAGCGATAATGAAGAGGCAGTTCGATTATCGCGAAAAAGAATTGCCATTGGCCGAAACGGGAAAACAACAAATCGGTTCTTTATCTGTGTTCAGATATCCGTGTTTCGGCCGTTTTCGGAACTACAATTGATTTTATTAGAGATGAGAATTATGACTCACTTTTATGAATCAATTTACTCAATTCAATTCACTTTAATGAGTCGATTCATCAAGTCAACTCCCAATTCTCAATTGATAAGTCTAATCATATCTTAACCAAGTCATGATTTAAACAGGCGCGGATTCAGTTGGTGGGCGGAGGGGGCGCCCCCCCCCCCCCCGTAAGCTGTGTTTTGTTTAGGAAAAATGCCCAGTAAAAAGATTTAAAACTAATTTTAATACACTGAGTGCCGCGGTCGACGGGTAGTAGACAATTGTCAATTTGTATAGGCTTATTTTTGGCCTTATAATTTACTCGGTTATCAAAGCAATTCTTCCGTTTATATACGTGGTTATTCAGTGAAACGTCTTCTTTTCAATGGTGTATTCTGATTTTATTTTCGTTCATTTTTAACAAAGTAATGGTTAATTGTTCCCAGAAAACTGTCGATGACGGCGACCACGACAATCATTGTATACATAAATATATTATATTTATATATTATTCTTATAATATACAGTTGTAATCTTGTAAAGTTATAGTATAGTTTTATTTCAAATACTAAATAATAATAATAAGAATTAGGTATGTTGACGTAATACGTTCAGAGCTATTTTTGGAATTAGCGATAACGATAGTCGATGGACAACGCCACAGCATTACCACGGTGCGGGCGGTGCGGCAAATAGCTATCAGTAATGAACAAAACATCATCGCGTCGTGATATTTTCTTAAATATTTTTTCATAATTTTTACAATCTCGTTCATTTACCGACTTGATTTATTTATCAAGTTTAGAATATTTTTTCAATTAAGTAAACGCTTCGCCTGTATTTAATTCAAATAATATTACCATGTCAAAAAGAAGTGCGGATTTCATGTTAAATTATTTAAAAAAAAATAAAAGTGACCCCAACAAAATTATTGAAAATGATGTAGCGAGTAAACCAAGTAAAGGTAATCAATCATCATCAAATAATGAGTATGAAAAAATATCTGCCGATGTTGACAATAGTTCTATCATAGATACTTTAAATAGTGTGGAACTACAAACACGTGAGTTAACGCCAGAAGTTAATTATGTTTATGATGTACTAGATATAGGCTTTGTTTTAAAATCAAATACTATTATTACGGATTTAGTAAAAAAAGAATTATTAGAAAATCATTGGAAACCACCAAGTTGTTATAACTATCCTTTTTCTATACATAAAAAAAAATGGTTATATTGAAAAAAGATATGTGAAAAAAGAGCATTTAGATAAATATGAATGGCTTGTTTTATCAAAATCAGAAGGAGGTTTATTTTATATTTACTGTGCAATTTTTAATCACACGAAAACTGGCACTGGGTTAAATAACGTAATGCCCTTAAAATGTCTTGTATCTAATCCTTTAATCAAATTCGCAGAATTACTTGGGAAAGATGGGTACCTCGAAACACATAATAAAAATATTTATCACAAGAACTCCATTCAAGATGGAAAAGCATTTTTAAATAATTATTACAATCCTAAAAATGAAGTAATTAATATACTTAATAGTGCACGTCATCAACAAGTTCTAGGAAATAGGGCTAGATTAAAACCTATTATTGAAACCATAGCATTTCTTGGTCGACAGAATATTGCTATTAGGGGGCATCGTGATGATGGTAGTCTATATGACGATTCTGATACTCCGTCAGAAAATAAAGGAAATTTCAGAGAGTTGTTAAATTTCAGAATATCAGCTGGAGACGAAACTTTAAAAAATCATCTTTTAATTACTCAATCTAGAGCTACATATATATGTAAAACTGCACAAAATGAACTAATATTTGTCATGGGAAATTTAATTTTGAAAAAAGTTTTAGACAGAGTGAAACAATCTAAGTGTTACAGCGTTATTTTCGATGAAACAATCGATTTGTCAAAAATTTCTCAACTAGTTACAGTTATTCGGTATGTTTATGAAAATGAAGTATTTGAGGATTTTATTGGTTTTTTAGATTGCCACCAGGATAATTATAGTAATACTGGAAGAGAAGTTAACCAAAAGTTACCGGTGAATTAATTAGTAAATCAGTGATAAATATTTTAGATAAATTTGGTTTACCTCTTGATAAATATGTTGGAATAGCAACAGACGGTTGTTCTGTCATGCTATCAGAAAAATGTGGAGCTGTAAATATGTTAAAAGTAAAAATGAAAAACGCAATAAAATGTTCATGTTATAGTCATGCTCTAAATTTATCGATTATGAAAGGATGTAAAATCAAATTCATAAGAAACGCTTTTGGTTTGATAAAAGAAGTTATACATTTTTTCAGTTCTTCAGCTAATAAAAAATTTGTTTTGAAAAAAAACTTTGAATTCCTCATTGCACTCTCTATGTGAAACTAGGTGGGTAGAAAAACACGATTGTATATAACAGTTCTCTTCAGGACTAGGTTCAATAATTGATGCTTTAAATGAAATATCAGACTGGGATGATATTAGCACCGCATCTAAGGCATCTTGTTTATCTAAGTCAGTAACTACTCCTGAGTTTCTTTTAACGTTAAATATTGTTTCTGAAATGTTTATAATAACATCACCAATCGCCAAATTGTTACAATCTAAAAGTCAAGATAAATTATCAGCTACGACATTAATTAAATCTGTAATTTCCGTTTTGAAAAAGAAGCGTTTGAACAGTGATGAATGTTTCAATAAAATATTTGAAAACACACAACATAAGCTAGTCAATTTAGAACTATCAGACATAAATATGCCAAGATTAACAAGCTCGATGAAAAATAGAGAAAATCCTCAAGTTGAAACACTTGAAAAATACTATAAAATTGTCTTTTTTATTCCTTTTTTGGATGAATTATTAGCTGATTTAGAATCAAGATTTGACGAAACTTCACTATCAGTATACGATCTTGATGTAGTCCTGCCGAATATAATTGAGAAAAAAGATATTTTTAACGATAAGACTAAAATAGAAAATAAGATTTTAAACGTGGTTAATCAATTTGGTGATGTAGTATCAAATTATTTAAATGTATCTCATGATATATTTGAAAAACGCATAACTGGAGAATTAACACTTTGGCACGAATATTGGCTCAACGAAAAGCAACTACCTGTGACTCATATTGATGCTTTAAAACGTTGTGACTATGACTGTTTTCCTGAAATCAATATTCTATTAAATATACTTGTGACATTACCAGCGACCACTGCATCAGCAGAACGCAATTTTTCATCTCTGAGGCGGATAAAGACATGGATGAGAACAAGAATTTCGGAAGATCGATTGAATGGACTGGCTTTACTACATGCTCATCGTGATATACCAATAAACTCTGAGAATGTGATTGATGTATTTGCAAAATCTAATAGAAGACTAGATTTTGTAATTTAAATTTAGTGACTATGTACGTTTTTTATCTTTTTAATATTTATATTCATGACTCATGTTTTAGTTTCAAGTTCACTATTTGGAATTTATCAATTGATTATAAAGTTGTATTAACCATAACTGTTTCGTGTAAGTTATTTTTGAACACAAATATGTGCGCTTGCCCACATATTATATTTTATTAGATATTTTATTTTGTATGTAAAATATTCGCCCCTCCCCTAATCTCGGGCTGGATCCGCGCCTGGATTTAAACCTGAATCATTATGAATCAATCAAATCAATTCTATTATAAAATAATAACATGTTTTTCAGCTGATGAGTTATCACACACTCTACCAAAATGAAGTTTTAAAATTAATAGTTAATATAGATCATGAAAAATAGTCGTGTAAAAGCGTTTAAATATAATTACACGTAATAATTTATAGGAGTATATAAAAACATATTTGAATATAATTCTCTCTTTCTCTCTCTACTATTCAATACACTTTCAAATACATTTTTTTTAAGATACAATATTGTTATTGAAATTTCTATGAAAGAATTGTTTGTAAAATAATAATTGTTATTTATTAAATAATGTTTAATTGCATGTCTGCATCTGCTTACAATAAAAAAAAAACACTATTTAGCTTTACTAGAGTAAAAAGTGATACCATACCTACGATATAGAAGTTTCATGAAATTAACTTCATATAATAATTAAAATAATTATATTGTATATACATTTTTACTTAAAACTTATAAAAGTTAAATACACACACTTTACAACTTTTACTTAAATAATTTAAAAGGTTCATTTTTTTTATTAGAGAAATACAATTTATATAAAAAAACATAAAATTAATATCATTAATATTATATTAATATATTATTAAAATGTAAGCTTAGAATATAGTGGCAGGGTATATGAGTAATATACAATATGTTTAAACTTATATAAATAGTAAATACAATTTTAAGATATCTAAGCACAATATATTATATAGATATTATATTATAATATATTTGTACTTTGCAGTCGGTTTTTGTTTTCGTATTTTAAACTTTTGATCACAATTTACTATTTACTATTTAATATTTAACATTATAACACATATTATGTTTCTGTACTGTTATCGCTTATCAGAACTCAAAATTGCATCAACATAGGCCCACAATTTACGAATATACCTGCGGAGGTCCTAACCGGGATTGTGTTGACTGTTCATAATACAGCTGATAGCTGGACGGGTTTTAAAATTTTACTGATAAGATTATGAAATGTAGTCCACCGTCGTATGGTGTTCCAACTTTAAGTATTGGTATCAAATGAAGTAACACGAAGATTGATTTTATTACACGCTTACTCATTTATTACATTAAACACTGAAAAAATGAATATAAAATATAAAAATTATGAACATGGATATTACTAGAGAATCTGATTAAAAACTATAAGAGGCTCTGTTACAAAATTTAAAGGATGCTCTGCTGAATAACTTTGGTCTTGCTCACTCTTTTGATCAGACTCGACTGCTTACCACCGACCGGATTCGTCGGAACGGTCCGTACGGGGCCTTCGGGATGTGCTGACCCAGCCATCTCGGTCACGTAGACCAGCGTGAAAACCGAATCGGTCACACAATCGTATTACCCTGAGTCAACATATTTATATGTTATATATGCAAGCCCCATGTACATACCACATACATTCCCATATATATATATATATATATATACACATACATGCATACGTACATATATACATACGCACATACACCCATACATACATATATACATACGCGCACATATACAACAATGATAATTTCAGATTTGGAAGTAGCAGTGTTGGTATTAGATACTTGGTAGTGTTGCATTGAATTGTCGAGTCACTGATTTGGGAACACTGAATCAATTCATTCAATTCACTTAAAACTTTTAAGTTGGCACAATTTGTGCCATCTTAACATCGTGGTGTTATTAATACTTAAAGTTTGTCATGACAACTAAAAAATACGAGATTCATTATTGTATTTATCAATACCTACCTATAGTGTATTATCATTCCTATCAAAAAATTTAAATTTGCAATTTCTTCTATAAGAAGCAGTGGCGTTGTACCTATTTTGAATTACTGAGGTTAGGTTAATAGTTATAAATGGAATAAACATTATGGGAAAACTTAATTAATATATTTAATAACATAGGTATTTTACCTAAAAAGAGATTTCAAATTTGCTTTTATTTATACAATATTAATTAAATAAAATTTTTAAGGATATTATAAAATAATCTGAATAACTAATAAATAAATAGACTTGTAAATAGGTACCGATCTACAGTATAATAGGTGTGCTGGTATCGAGTGGGTCACTGTTATAGATGGATTAAATATGAATTCAATAATAAATAAAATGTCTAATAAAATGCTACAAATTTGAAGTGATTTAAATATGACTTGAAACAGTGCAATATTTAAAAATACTATAATGTACCTGAAATATTAATTATGTTGTAATCAATTGTTTAACATTTGTGAACTACGTTGTCCGTTTAAAAATTTTTTTGTATCTTTTGTAAAAATGTTTCACATCATTACTGTTTTTATATTTTTATAATTATATTAGTACTTATAATATTATTTACTGTACATATATCACAAATGCGCATGTCATCTTTTATTCTTTCTGTAATATCACGGAGTCTCACCATATTTAGGTATTTGATTAGTAAACAAAATCTATCATAATTGTTTGGCCACTAGACATACGTCTACTGCACTAGGCTTGTTTCATTGCTTGCTCCGTAAATTGTTGTTGCCAGATCATCAGTAAAGTAAAATAATTAATATTTCATTTATTTTATTTATAAATATACGTTAAACTATACTCAGTATTAGTGATGTCAAGAATACGGATTTTTGGATATCCGGATTATCCGGATATCCGAATCCAAAATTTAATAACCGAATAATCCGAGTAATCCGAATAATCCGAATAATTCAAATGTTCACATATCTAATTATTATAAAGGAATGTTTTAAAAATATGTTGACGGTTGATGCAATTGGTAGTAGTTAATAATATTATATTTCATATTATATTTAACAAATATTTAGGTTTTTATAATTAAACAACAAGTTTAAAATATCCGGATTATTCGGATTATTCGGATAATTCGGATTTTATCCGTTTATTATTTGGATTCGGATATCCGGATTATCCGAATAGTATTGGAATCCGGATATTAGTAACATCACTACTCAGTATAACTAATATCTTGTCTAACATCTAAATCCACTCACATTCCCCCGATTGGTATATATATATCATTACTGATACACAATTACAAACCGTATACAAGCGGTGATAGGTGACGATTTAATTGTTGCCATGTAATATTTTTAATGAAGCCGCTGAACTTCTAAAATTATTTTAGAAAACGTAATTTCAAATAAACAAATTGTGAGTAATGACAATTAGTTATACTAGCATATTTTATTTATATTATTTAACCTAATTCTTTTTATATTATATAATGTATATAATATATATTGTATAATATATATATATATATATATTATACACCTCAGATAATTAACGCAAATATCTAAATAATTATAAGAAAATTTTAGACTGTAATTTAAATAAACTATAAATATAAATATGTATTTATCAATACTATTACAATTATTATTACAATTATAATATTACAATGATCATTACAATTACCAATATCATATTACAATATTAGAATACTATAAAATGTACTATAATAAAATTCATAATTCAATACATTCTTACAAAAAATTATAACTATTTTTATACAACACAAAATATACAACCATATAATAGTAAATATTATTTTATGGCAAATAACAATTATTCACAATATTTAAAAAAAACAAATATTCAAACAATAAAATTAGTCAATTTCAGATTAAAGTCATTTGACCCTACATTAGTTAAGGACTATAACAATACACAAATTAATCTTGAAAAATTTGGTGATATATTAAATACTATAAAGTAAAAACAAGTACAAGATTGCTTTATATTTTGCAAATACGTAAAATCACTAAAATTACTTCAAAATATTACGTACTGAATATTGCGATATTGAAGTTAAAAAAAAAAATACCAAAAATCACTTGTGAACAATTTAGATAGATGGATTGAGAAACTAAATTTGACTTAATAAACAATAAATACATAAGCAAATACATTAATTGTTTAACTACAACAGAATACCACACACTACTAACACAAGTTAATGTGAATTATGCACCCTCTGGCAATATCGAAAGTCTAATAAATTTAATATATGAGTAAATAATTAATAATAAAAAAAAAAACAAGAACTTGATCTATATTATCAACAACCACCTTATATAAATAAAATATTTAACCGTGGCCAGATTGGTACTAGACATCAAACAAAAAATAAAAACATTAAATTAACAACAATAGAACAAACAAAAATCATAGACGATTCCAAAAATAATATAATGAATAATAATCGATTTATATGAATATAATAAAGACAATCACAAACAATATCTTGAACCATAAAATGATGAACATAAAAATGCAAATTTGAATGCACCCAAGTAAAAATACTAAGACAAATAGTATCAAGAAAGGTGTACAACCTGATCCGAAATTTTTAAACCAATAAAACAATTTCCATTTCCCAAAACAAATGGAAATATAGGTTAGGTTACAAAACAAATCGAAATGGTAAATTTACAGCATTTACATATGCACTGTTTGTAATTATTAGCATTAGCTGAATAATATAGGAGTTTAGTGATTAAAAATTTAGTTATTAAAAAACATTTATTGTTTATTTTACATATTTTATGCGGAAGAGACTCGACCCATTCGATATATTTCCGACAACTAACTTGGTACAATATTATACATCAATAATGTATTGACATTACGATAGTAATTAACTTTGTTAATTTTGGTTGCTTCTAATTTAAAATAGTTTAGAATGTAGTGAAAACATTTTATTAGCTAAATTATCTTGTACGTCTTTGAAACACTGCTGTTGTGTCACATTGTATATTTTAATATCGCCACAAGTTTTTTAGGTATGCTTTTTTTAAACAAAGCTTACAAAATGAAGGCTACTAAAAAATATAATAAAATCAAAATCTAAAATTTCATTTTACAGAAATTTGACGGTCGATTGTACGCATATTATCAACGCTTAGCATTATTAGAGATCATAGATTTGTTTTTTTATGTCATGTATTCCGATATCCGGTGTTTCGCTTTATAGGTATTCAATGTGAGTCCCCCAACATCGAAAACAAATATAACTAAATATCTTAGTTGAATTATGGCTACGAATTTGAGTTAACTAAACTCATAATCGTCCGAAATATAACAATATCTTAGATCAAATTATGACTACCATTTAAATAATTTATATAAAATAATAGATAGTTGTTACTTATTTCAATTCTACAAAGGCCTATAACAAATATAACAAATAATATTATTAAACATTTTAATGTAAAAAAAAACTATATATATATATATATTATATAATAATAATAATAATAATAACATAAAAATTGTTGTAATACTACTTTTATAATAATATTATTGTATTTAACAATTTCAAAAATACTTTTCGACCTAATGTTACTCAATTATTAAGTGCAAACAAATATTCTTGCTCATGAGTATTGTTAACCATAGGACCCAAAATAAAATATAATGTACCTGTTACATATTATAAATTCATGTCAACGAACATCTCAGTAACTTCATTTAAGGGAGGCCGCGAGATAGACATTTGCCATGTTTAATTGTAAAATCAGTCCAATTGTTGTTGAAATAACAAGATTATAATTTTTATAATTTTGAATAAATACATTATTTTGTAAGAACTAGAACATTTTTAACAAGATAATAATTAATATTTATAGTTTCTTAACTCAAATATATAGATGTGAATAATATAATATAAGAATTCTAAAAATAAAATGTAACCATGATTTCAAAAAATAAATAAAACAGAAGGTACTTATTTAAAATTGTTTGATTTTTTAATAAAGTGTAGCAATCATATTTCATGTTCCGTTTTTTTCTTTGCTTAAATTATAGGAGCTAGAAAAATCTTTTACCCCTCATCTTAAAAATTGAGATGATGCAACTAGAACAGAGTTCTAAAATTCAGGCAGCAATATCTGACTGCCCCAAGATAGAATTATGTTGATAATCGTGCGCTACGATACTCTGATCTCAAAAGAAAACCACCGTTTGATGACATGATGCCTGTATACTATTGGGTAAATAAATCTTACATTTTATTCGCTTACAATAGTGCAAAAAAAAATAAGCAGTTTTTAAATTTTTATCTTTTACACAGATATGAACCAAACCAAATATTCGATTTCAATAAAGTCCTAACAAATACCACATCAAATATCATACATATGTTAAACAAATTACAAACGGTCAGAAATCAATTTTCCAATATTTTAAAAACAAAATTTAAAGTATCCAAAAAATATCATAAAATCATTAAAATCATTTTTAATTTTGAAGTAGTAGAAAAAGTAATAATAAATGAAGATGAGATAATGCCTGTATACTAGGGTGTTCCTTATTTTTTGATTTTAAAATATGTTTGGTCTCACCACCTATATTAGTGCGTATATGTATAAAAATGAACTGCAAAAAATTTGAAACCAATCGGTTAATGTTAACCCGTACCGACTTGTAATTTAAGTTTGAACTCCCTAAATTTTTCAATATTTACGAAAATTGTCCACATTATATATTTCGTTAACCTTTAGAAATATCGACATTTTTTATATTATATATTTTGAAGTAAATTAAATTTCCTCTAAGTTTTATAATATTACATTTTTTAATATCTCCAATGGTTCGTGAAGTATATTGACTTGACTGTAAAAAAACATGATATCTTTGGAAATACAGGCAACATAGTAACGATTAGTAATAATAAACAATGTTATAGAATAATTAATAATTATTAATATAATGTTTTATAATGTTTATGATTTATAAATATATTTAAAAAATGGAAAATTTCTATCATAAAAAAATCATATAGAATGAAAAAAGTTAATATTCTTGTTGTAAAGTACTTTTTTTACAATTTGGATAAATTTTCCGATGTTCTTGAACACATTTTAATATAAACTGTTTTTGTTTTTCATCTGACGTTAAAATTTTATTATATTCTTCCATCAGCTTCACGGCTCTTTCTGCAGTATCGTTAATTATTTTTAGTGAATTAATATTTTGTTTACCGTTTATATAACTATCACTAGATTCCCAAGTAGTCGGATCATTTTTTAAGAATCCGTCATCAATATTAAATCGGAAAAATAATTTTAAACTTTTCTCCGATATAAAAAAGTCAATATATTTTTCTGTAAAAATTATAATATAAAATAAAATTAATTGCTTATATTTTATTTTATGAATTATTAAACGTATTAAATATATATTTTTTAAACTTAAGGTTTATTTACTTACCAATAAATTTATCATCAATTTGGTTTGGTTTAATTATCAATCGTTTGGCCGGATATTTTGTCGCTTTTTTTTCTAAAGCTTTTACCATCTGACGCTTTACCTCTAGTGATATAGAATCATCAAAGAAAGATAATGCAGCAGTTTCTTATGTTAAATACCACAAGTGATTGCATAATCTATGAATTGATACTTTAGATATTTCTCTATCAAATGCTTCATATAATTTCATATCTTTTATGAATTGTAAATCTTGATTTGGGGCCTTATTTGGCAATGGACAAGTAAACCAAGCTTTAACACAAAATTTAATAATGAAAACACAAATCTCACCGATTGCTTTTTTTGTTGAGCCAGAAATATTATATTGATTTCTAAATAAAAATATTTTTAAGCAATAAATAGCTCGTGCCAGCAACCTGGCTTGATGCATGGCTCCGGGAGGATGAATTTTAATTTTATTTTCCAAATTATCGCCAATAAAAATAAGTACAAACTCTAAAAATTCACGATAATCTCCACGAGAATGTTTAGTTTCTACTTTACTTTTAACAAAATTCAGAATATCTTCTTTAACATTTTCTAAAACAGCGCCAAATGCCTGATCTTCAATTCTGATGTTATATTTGTTAGTATCTAATTTATGCCACTGTTTTTGAAAATTTTTAAATAATGGAATGGCTGGTCTTGACGTAACTTATGGTATTTTAATTTCAAAAACAGATCTCAAAATTAATTCATAAATATGATGCCTATAAGGAAGATATAGTAGGTCTTTACCTAGTTTTTGTTCAATTAAAATACATGCTTTATTTATGCGTCCTGTATTGGACGCAGTTGTATCACAACACAAAGCTTGAACAATATCACATAATCCCCATTCCTGTAATGCATTATACACACCTGCAGCCTGTTTTTCGCCTGTCGACCGCTCAAGTTTCGGAACATTTATAATTTGTTTGATATATGTACTTGTTATCACAATTGGTAGTCGTTCAACAGTTGTATTTCTTATTTTAGTGTCTGGTAATAATTTTCCATCCCAATGTACAACCACGTAATTAGGTACAGATTCTTTAAATCGTAATTCAATTAATTCACTGCGCTCGCGACGATATATTTCTCGACACCTATGTATAGAAGTTTGATTTATAACATATTTCTCAACATTAAATTTTAAAGCTTCTAAAGTAGCTTGTAGAACATATACAGAATCCTGTATGCTCAACTAGCACCTATCTATAGTCCTGGCTAGTTTTGGTGTAATAAAATTAATTTTTCCCAGGCATTTTTTTTTCTGGAGGGGACTCTATTTCTAGTGAAATGTTCTTCTCTAAATCTGACGAATTACTACTTTCTCGACTCTCATATTTTGAAGTACTTTCAAATTGAATAAAATTTAATGACGAAGTTAAGGGACGATCTTTATTATAATTATCTTTTCTATTTGATAATTAAGGGAAAGAGATTAAATTGATATATTATTATTGTGAACATTATATTTCTATTATGTTTATAATATTGCCAACGATAATACGAAGGCAAAGATACATCAAATTAGTTGATAGAAAATGTCATATAGGAGTTTTGTAAAATTATTTTAACCTGCACTAATTAGTATGAAAACGTAACTAAATTGTGTTTTTTTACAGTCAAGTCAATATACTTCACGAACCATTGGAGATATTAAAAAATGTAATATTATAAAACTTATAGGAAATTTAATTTACTTCAAAATATATAATATAAAAAATGTCGATATTTCTAAAAGTTAACGAAATATGGAAATGTGGAAAATTTTCGTAAATGTTGAAAAATTTAGGGAGTTCAAACTTAAATTACAAATCGGCACGGTTTAACATTAAGCGATTGGTTTCAAATTTTTTGCAGTTCATTTTTATACATATACGCACTAATATAGAAAGTGAGACCAAAAATTTTATGATATTTTTTTTTCATCATATATAGTTAAGGAACACCCTACTGTATAATTTTGGGTATTATATAATATAGTTTTGCCGATTTCAGTAATTCCCGTGATTATGTGTGCTAGGTATACGTGGAAAACATCGCTTGCCCAGGCTGACCATAGAAAATAAAAAATAAAAGTTTTTAAACGATAATTTCGTTAAAAACAAATTTCCTGCAAATGTTTTTTTTTACATTCTTTTAAACGTGAACCAATATATTATTTTAAAAAAAATAACTAGAATGGCAATAAAGCCGATTTTTTGAGAAAAAAAGTAAAACCATAATAATTGAATAATAATAGGATAATACTAAATAAAAATTTAAAGAAAACACTGTTCGTTATTTCTCTCGCAGGTTTTGTCCAGGACTCTATTATATAATATAATAGTTGCTTTCGATAGTTGCTCTTTGGGCGATGACGCT
>JACXSJ010002670.1:0-39173 GCA_014851325.1 Pentalonia nigronervosa | reverse complement strand
AAAAAAATCGAAAACACTACTATTTAGCCGCGGGGTGGGGCTGGGGTGACGGCGGTTTTTAAGTTTTTGCGATTACCGCCAAACGATGACCGTACAAATTTTGAAAAGTGTCATACAAATTCATACAAATTACGTACTAAATATTGGTAAAGAAAATTTTCGAAAATTCCGAATGGGTGGGGCTGGGGTGATGCACGTGTTTAACTTGTCGTTTTACTAATAGAAAAATAAATTTCTACTATAATTAGAAATATAAATATATAATAAAATATCTATTGGCCTATTTTTTTAAAGACCGTCTCTACTCAGCGCATAATCGTTTTTCGTAGGTATGCAATGATCTATTATTTAATTCAAATTTAACACACCCATTTTAGTTCTACTCAATATAAAAATACTCAACACTTCTATACAACACATTTTTTATTTTATTGGTTATTTTACTCGGTATTCAACTATTAGTTAAATTAATAACAAGATAATTATTATTTTTATATTTATTTTATTCTATTAAAGAAAATAATTTTAATAATAACTTATAAGTATTATATCATTGATTATAAATTCAAGTATGTAGTATGTATATATGTAAGTACTATAAGTATAGTATTTATAATAAATGGTATTACTTTGTGGTTTTCTTTAAAATGTGTAATTCAATTTTTTTATGATTTTGATAGTCGATAAATTTGAATCGATTTTATTAGTAAGTGGTCCAAGATGCAAATATTACAATTAAAAAACACCAGGGATGTCACTCTACTGTATTTATTTACACAGTTTACAAGGTTTCATGTATACTTATTGTCATTGAGTAAGTTTATGTAAAGGATGTTTTAAATTTGAATTCAATGATGAATTATTGCACACGAAAAACGATTCTATCCCATTTGTTACCAAAAACTACCCTCAACATTTTGAAGATCAAAGAAATTTTTCTGCTCCTAAAGGTAACGTCAGACACACAAAAAAAACTACATTATTTATTGTATTATAAAATCAAAATACATCATTCGTCGCTCTTCTTAGAATCTAAAATAAAATAAAATTTTAACCCATCGACGACGAAACAAATATTAAACTTTGTTGGTTATAAATCGTTTATAAACATTTAGCTGGCGTAACACAATAATAAACAAATTCTATAAATTTTTCATGTAATACTAAAATCCACATAATAAGTACTCATATGATAAAGACCATATTTTATAATTGTATAAATGTGTCACAAAATACACCTACGATGAGTCGATAATCCGTTAGCACGTGCCACGGATAGTCGATATATATATGTGTGTACATTTATTTAATACAAATCTTTAATAATGTACGTATATTATTTATTTCACGCATCGATTGCGCATTCACGTAATAATTATACAAACGAAAAAAGACACTTGGTCTTTTCGATCGTGTAATAAATTATTATCGTTAATTGAACACGACAATGAAACGGGTCATTGCAGGGGAAAACGCACCGTAAAATAATAAAAAGCTTTTGTCGTTTATACAACATGTCTCAAGTGGGCTACTACACGATTGCGCACTTTTCACTTTTTTGACACGACTAAGTACAACGATATTGCGTGCCAAATTTGTAACATTATTGCGCCTCCGACCCCTTTTATCCTATACAATCACAACACGATTGCGCATCAAATACTATGTGCATATACTATATGTATAAAATATATGAATATTGTTGAATAATTCACCTTGTCCTATTTCAAATAGAGTATATTACACTATAGTCAATATATTATGTTGTATATAAATTCTATGTCTTATATAGTATTTATTATTTGGCGCGCAATCGCGCTTGTTGTAATTAATTCGAGTCAAAAAAGGAAAAGTTCGCAATCTTGTTGCAGCGTTTTAGGGTAGGCGTCGTTTGAAAATATTCCTAAAATTATCGAGAAATACCCATCGAAGAGAGGTTGACAATTTCTCTCATTTTTTGCATTTAAATTTTTACTTATTTATTGAATATTTTTTAAAACTTATATTAAAATTATTTAAATCCAACCTTTTAGGTTATTTTTCTTTTAATGTTGTTTTTATTGTTCTATAAAAAGACTTACAAAGATAAACCAAACGTAGCACAAAATATTTTTACAATAATAAAAAAGAGCAAAATTAAATATAAAAAAAAATATTAACTTCAGGACTTCACGAGTATTTCTACATGTCGCCGGTCCCATCTCCTCGGTGGAATGAAATGTTTAAATTGTGTTCATGTTAACGAACAGATAATGTTCAAATTATACTCAGGTTAAAAACAAGTTATGTTTATGTTAGAACTCAACTAGGTCCAATCGATTATTCAATAGAACTTATAAAATATATTAGTTTTAGTTGACAATTGCATATTTGAATGTGTGTGTGGTGTGTTGATTAATTTAGTATTACAGTTTCTTTATTATTTACGCGTTAGACATGACGTAACTAATTTAAAGTAAAACCATACTATATATATATATATATATATTTTATTATTATTATTATTATTATTTATAAATTGTAATTGTATAATAATTCAATTGTATTAATATGTATTTATTTTAATTAAAACGATAAACTTTAGGCATACAAATCTCAAATTATGCTTCCGACCGTCGACTGTTATTCGTTAGTAAATAGATTTTATGTAATGATTGGAACGAGTGTAATTCGACATTATCTTTTTCTGTCCCGAGTGCAATTCGACCTTACTCTTCCTCGGGACACATTGTATATTATTATATATAGTTTTATATGGTGTACCTTTATAAACATAATTTGTACATAAGATTCGCGAGCTACAGCTAGTGCCGTATAGGTAAGGTATCCACCGAGTTTTTGGATTCCCAACTTTTGATAACAGATATACAACTATGATGCGATTTAATAATTCGATTCAATTTTATTTTCTACTAATTTCTCATTATCATAAAAAAAACAAAACTACGACCAAACACTCATAACCGGCCCGTATTTTGAGCGGCCCCACCGAGATTTTCTCGGTAGCTCACCTGTCCAATCCGGGGGGCTGGCTGTAGCAGGTATACTGCAGGTACCTGTGTAATGATTATTAATGAGTATACTGCAGACGTGTACACATACAGTATAAGAGGACTCGTTTGAATACAATTGTATTATATTTTCAATCGTTTTACCTTCGACGAAAATCCTTGTTTCCGTCTGGCAAATAATCAGGGCGAGCGTCGCCACTAAAAGCTCCAGCCGACGACGACCCATCATCATTATGACGACGGTGTGGCGCGATGATTTGTTATATCGTCTGTTTACCGCGATCGACGCAGTGGTCGAGAACTGCCCGTTGTACGACGATAAATATAACGACAACGGTGATAAATGGTAGTGACAACGTCAATAATATTATATATTATAAATTACTCGGTCGACGCTTAAAAAATATTATTATTATTATGAAATATCTACGACGAGACTGCGTAAAAGATATATTATGTCCGTGTCACGTCCCGGGCGCGTAAATAATTAAAATAAATTGCATTAAATATTGATCGTGAAACAATTTTTTTTTTTTTCAAAAAGAAATCTTTCCGTTTAAATTCCGGCGGGCAACGATGACCGAAAAACATTCACGCGTGAATCGACGGCGAAAACCGAACCTCGGACCAACGTCGCGGCGGCGCGTGCGTGTATATTATAATGATATACCTATTATAAAATAATACGATGTCGTTTATTCAGAAGTACCCACGAAGGTACTACCGGTGGCGCGCGGACCGCAATCAGTTGTGTCGGGATTCGTTGTCGTTCGAAACCGATTTTTCGTATTGGAAACCCACTCCAGCGGCGCATAGTATTAGTACGCACGTGGACGGCGTATCGCGACTAGCGTCTTCCACCTCCCAACAGCACCGCCGCCGCCGCGGAGCGCACGCCGATTTGGACGGAATACGGAGGAACGAAAAAAAGAATAAATAATAAAATAAAAATCAACGAAATCCGGACTCTCCTCGAAGTTTGGGGAGAGGGGGAGGGAGATTCTCCGAGAAGTGAACTGTTCGTATTATCATAGATCTCTTCCTGGGTCAATTTGCGTCGTCGATGCGAGGACCACTTATACGTCGTATAGGCTACTTACTATGTACGATATTATCGTAGTATGTTATCAACACGACATCTCATTAAAACATACTTTTGTCCCCGATGATACTTTTTTTCTCGTTAATATATTTTTGAAACATGAATTCTTACCATAAATAGTAGCACTGAAAAAAGTAAAAAAACACGCGCTTAATAGTAGTTATTATATACAATAATATTATTATATGCCCTTTGAAATGTAATATTGTTTAATATATCACTGAACACATATTGATAAAAGCACACGGTTTTAAACGTTTTGTGAGAATGATAAAAAAGTTTTTAATCATACAAAACATCACATTATTATATCCTAAAACTGAAAAACTAGAAAGTGTTAGATCTATTAGGATATGATATGAATTAATATACAAAAGTATATCTAAACTGGTGTCCAAACCTTAAATATAATATACCGGAAAAAAAGATATAAAACAATTTACTAAAAATTAAAATAAAAAATCTAAAAAAATGTCCGTCACACGCCATCAAACAAAACCAAATTTATTTACATAGGTTAACTGTTAATACGTCATAAAAATCCCTAAAATATTTAAAATAAAATTTTATTTATTTGAATTCTCTGTTTGTATACTTAAAACGTATTCGCGTCATTTAGCTCTGCTATGTAATTCAGTAACGGGCAACCAATATCTATAAGTCCAAACCCTGATTTTATACCTACATACATACATAAATATGCACGCATACGTACATACATTACATATATACAGATATACGTTACATTATAGATATTTCGGAGTAGTACATATTATGCCTTCTTCATGTCTTCCAGCTGTTTTTTTTTTTTAAAATTCTAGAGATATATCCATTTTATGTTAATTTGTTGAATGTTAAATCATACTTATTACCATTGAGTCGTATTCAGATCGTCGGTCAAGTATATTAAAGCTTATATTGGCTGGGAGAGACGGGTGCACGGTATAGAGGAGTGCACAAATGTATATAATACTTATAAATAATTATAATGGGCGATCCGCGGCCGTGTATGTATACGAAATACGAATCACGAAGACTAACGAGGCGAGGACACCCTGTACGCGTTTATTTAATTTTTTTTTTATGTATATCCACCATACATAGGCCGTTCACGCGTGGGGGCTTCTCAACGCACTCGAGTTTTCGGATATGAGACTCACTCGGATATGAACTGTTCAATAATATTTAATAACATTATGTACCTGCGGTATACGCGCGTACACGTCACATACCTGCGCATATCGTTATAATTACGTATGTACGTATTATTGCCCGAAGCGCGAAAGCCGACTGCCATCCTGATCGGACGGCGAATACTGTATAATGTATGGATACGAAGCATCATAGTATAATTTATAGATATATGCGTGTGTGTATACCTGAAATACCTGCCTGTCGGTGATGGTCATTTATTTAGAGCTGATAACCGACCGTGCTACTCACACGCATAGTGCATTTTATAGCTTTTTGTTGGTGTTCAAATCCCCCCTCTCACATATACACACACCACCCACCATCGACCACTACCTGTGATCAAAATCTTAAATGTCATCGAGTTTATCGCGATGCGTTTCGGTTACATAACATGATATACAGAGGGGCTCTCTTTTAACGGTTAACATTCGTCGTTAATAAAACATTTAATGCGCTGATTTGACGTTTTTGAAAATATTTTTTTACTTTACAAAATTTTAATTTATATATGTCTACTAGGTAACGTAAGGTTACTTACGCAATCGCGTATCATTTTATACGGGTGGTACGACAAAGTGACACCCAACGTAGGGCTCGACCCCGAGCTAAAGAACCTCCGATAAGAGTCAGAATTATTATTATAATACGACATACCCTCAGAATCAAAAAACTATGTAAACTTACGCGGTCACACAACACTTTTCTTGCTAAAAAAACCATTGGGAGGAAGATAGAATAATAACAATAAAATGATATGATGTCGTCGTTAAAAGGTCGTTTGCAAGTATAAAAGTACAACGTACGACTGCTGCAGCGTGGTAAATAATAAAATAATTATCAATTATTATTGTCGTTTCGTTACGCTTACGGACACGTCATGTTAGCAGAGCAGTGGCTAATAATATACGCAACAAGTGTGCAACAGTCATTAATCAATAAAACTATATTACCTATAACCGAACTAACATAATACTGTGGCGTCGTATATTACACTCACACAAATATCAAAGGTAATATACAGAGTGATTTATCAAGCATGTTCAGCACATTTTTTTCATCTTAAAATTCTGATTTTTAACATTTTTAAGTATACTTTAGAGTTATAATGACCGTATTTTAAATAATTAAACATTTTTATAACATTTAAGTAGTGGCCATAGAGCCAATTTGGGTTAAAAATTTTTGCGGGTGCCAGATTTATGTTGATCAAAGTGACTATGGGAGGCTTTGCCACTATACCCCCCCTTTTTTTTCATACGCTTCAATAATACTACAGTCAAATCGGCTTATTACCATGCCGTATATAACGATATTCCGGATAAAACGATTCATAATATTTACGATATTTATTCATAAATATATAACATAATGGTTTGTATAATAATTCGAATATAACAGATCTGATTCTCTAGGCCCCTCGAAGATCGATGGAAGCTGATTCTACTGTACTTAACTTACGAACCTATAATATTTATGTTATATTTATTATTTAACTACTTACTTCACTTTCTACACATTTATTTTGACTATTTATAATACAAAGGATTCGGGGTGGTCACTTTGGATTAGCATTTGACTCCGAAAGATTATTTTTTTCGATGTTTTTTTTTTTTTACTAGATAATTGATTGACAAAAAAGCGTTGTCGTTATCGATTTATCGTCATATAAAGTCTTCGTCGAATGTTAATAATACATGATTTATTTATGTAACCAATTAACTATATAGGTGTATTATATTGTTATCAATCATATTATTTTGATAATTATGTATTATTATGAAAATGAACAAAATCCTTGAAATAAAAGTATCCGATCGCATATGACGTAATATATCCAATATTAATTTACCAAGCAACCCTCCTCCCCCCACATTGCATCTCCGGGGATTCTATATTAAACTATTTTTTGAAAAAAATAATCAACCTTCTTTCCTGTAAATTGTTAATTAAATCTATACGTCCACAATAGATTTGAAAGATGTGCCGGTATCAGAAAATTTTATTTAAAAATTATAGTAATTAATATTATTTTACTAATATTTTATAATTCGTAAAAATTGTCCGAGAATAATGAATACTAGATTCAATATTAAACCTACATACCTGCCTATTTTATATTTTAATAAAACCATATTTATGAACTATTACCTTTATAAGTTATAGTGTATCCATACATTTTAATAACTTTGAAACTATACTTGTTCGAATTTTGATTTAGATACTTAACAATTTTCAAAAAAGTCATCTTATAATATATGGTATTAATAGTACAGTTGTTACATATAACTTTATAACTTCTTTATCTGTGGGTTGTGATTCTGTTAGCGATATTATACAATCATAACAACAAAATTAAATATGATGAAATACTATTTTTGACTGGGATATCAGCATTATACACACTGTTGGGGGAATATTATTAATTTTGTGGTTATTTATATAAGCACTAAAAAATTATTTCATAATCCCCTCCCCGAGAAAATTTTATATACGCCTCTGGACGCGTTTACATATTATATCATATGTGAGATACTTACCTGATATATGTATACTGCTACTGTATATGGTAATAATAATATTAACTACATGGTATCTGGTATACCATCAATTGTCTAGCACACATCAACACAATAATATGTAAATCGTACGGAAGTCGTGACCAGCGCAATACTTGCAGGCCACTCGTTGATTGTGTTACGGATTCTTCAGAGTATTTTTTTTATTTTCCATTAATTATATTATTAAGTAGCAAACAACGGCCACGAGTGATTTAATTTTTATTAATAATTAATCGTATCTTTATAAAGTTATATGTACCTACCTATACCAACGACGACACTATTTTATTTGAATTAATATGGGCGAAATAAAAGACAATAGTTAAAAAATGAAAAGCTTGAGATGTATAATTAAATTAAAAACATACAATTTTAATTTTTACTATTAGGGTAGACTATAGTCTTGACATGTTTTCTTCCGTTTATGTTCGCGATGTAGTTAGTACGAAGTACGTTAATATATTATATAATATTAAATTATTATACATCAGAGTGATGTGAGCATACTACAGCTAGGTAGTTATATTAATACATTTTGTTTAAAAACATAAACAAACTAATAATATTAATAATAATAATAAAAAAAAAATAATAATAATAATCAAAAAAAAAAAAAATAAAATAAAATAAAAATAAACAACATCGTTTAAGTGAACAATTCGTGCGTACCTACCAATAATAATCGTATACTTTACGATAAATGCAAAAAAAATGATTAATGTTATATAAAGTTAATGAGAAAAATGATATTAATATTATATTGCCGCTGACTCGACGATTGTGCTGTTGGATAGAAAACGGCTGTCGGCGCGGTCCTGCAGGATATTACCTGTATCCGTCATACTAAATGTTATCGTATTATCGCGGTACGCAAGGCCTTATGCCTGATATCGAGATGTTTCTCATCTCTTGCTCCATAAAAACGCCCGTGTACACTGGCGGCATCATTTGAGATTCCTGGAAAGGCTGAAACGAGAGAAAAATGTCGTGAGTATATTTTGTATATATAGGACGCATTGGCGTAATTATGGGGTAGCAGTCGCGGCCACAAAAATTTTTATGGGGTCCCAAGAGTATCATTTTGTCACCCTACAAATATTTATATAATTTAACGAAAAAATTCCGCGTCAGTGCGTATTTAATATTTAGTTATCTTTAATCGGTTATCAGAAAACAAAATGTTATTTGTGAATTTTCGTGTCATCGATGTGAGAAAATGATTTATTTTTGGTAATATTTTAAATTGTTTCATAATTTTTGATTTGTCATTATTACTTGTAATACTGTAGTAGTAATAGTGTGGACTGTGGTCTGTGGTTTTACTTCAAAACTTTTTATCATTTTTATTTTGTCACTTGATAAACATTAATATTACGTGAAAATAAGCTTATTAAAATGATTTTCTGGCTTTAAGACAAAAACCAATAGGGATCGCAGCACGATATAATGAATCTCTTAAAAAAAAAAAACAAAAACCGAAAAATTGATTTACAATAGATTGTAATAATTTTGTAGTATTTTTAATTGACTAGTCATTAAAAGTGAAATGCGATACTATGATAAATAAAATTTATTAATACATTATAATGTGGTTTTTATTTTAAAACTAAACTGCAGATATAATAATTATTTGTGGAATTATTTAGGAGGAAGTTATGCGTAAGTGGGCACCACACTTTAACGGTTTAAACATAAGGTAAAAAAGGAACATTTTAATTTAGGTTCTAAAATTTAACATGTTATAAGGATGGGTGGAGGGCATAGGCGCAAATAGTGTTTTAGATTTTAGGGGTTTAAGTCAGAAAACAAATGGTGAAGCATATAAAAGTGTTCGCCACCCCAAAAGTTTGCTGCTAGTTACCCCAACGGATAGGACGTATTATAATGCATATACGCCTATCCTTTGCAGGATAAATACAACATAATTATCCCTACATAATAATTAATATTATCATACAATATAATATACAGAATATACATATGTGTAAGTATAATATGTGGTGTTATAGGCCAAACACTAAAATACGTGCCTATATTATTATATTTTGTCCCTCAATATTGTAATTCCTACAATTCGATAATATTGTTTATTGTCACTATAAGCATGCCCGAGTTCTCTGTTAGTGGAGGTTAGACCGTATAGTTGAAGTTCTAAGAGTCCAGAGCCAGTTCATTAATGTTGGCCAGTGAGAGGAAGCGGGGAGGGGGGGAGAGGCGCTTTAAGCTCAAAAAATATAAAACCAAACTCTGTTGAACTATCCTGAATGTAAAAAAATGCCAAACCGGCTAAATCTTCACTATATAAACCGGGTGTTATATAACGTCGAAGAGTGGCTTTAAAAAAATGTAGATACAACAATAGAGACAAAAATAATGTACAAACATTATCATAATTTATATTACATGCACGCGTACCGTGTTCAAGGCCATCGCATTGTGGGTCGGTAAAAATTTCGGTTAAACGAGTATTATTTTTTTTTTGCTATACGCATTATTTATTTTTTTTATTTTGCGAATTTTTTTTTAATAAATAATCCCGAGGCATTGACTAAACATCACTGCACATTGGTCGGCGTCCGGGAGTCGGTCCGGTGCAGTTCATCCATATTATATTACAAGGAAAGAACGACTTATTTCTTAAATGTTCGCAACTCGTACATACCATATTATATACATACATATTAAATAGGTATACTATATATACTTTACAGTGGTGTATATATATATAGATATTTATGAGCGCACAAAGAAAATATCGAACCAAATATTTCTTTTATTGTCCTTGTTCTAAAGACGACTTTTTTTTAACCAGTACGAAAAAATATGCACTCCACATGAATAAAACAACGTCAGATCTCGCCAAAAATTTAAAATCCTGATAATAAAATTAAATTATACCCGCCATTCACATATTATATCGTTATTATAACGTGTTTGTGTGTGCTCGTTATATTATATTATAATATATTGACATTGTACACGTATAAAAATAAACGATAATAAACACCACAAAGACAAAGTGTAATAATATGTAGGATCATATTAATATATTAATATTTAATCGACGTCTTCGCATAATAATTGCGATCTCGAATGTATACAGAATCGATGGCATAAAATAGTTTCTTTTTAATCGCACAATTTCACGAGAAATTTCTCTCAAATTGCGAATTGATTAAGACATAATTATACAATATGCAAATAATAAGCTATGTATATTTGTGTGTATCAAAAAAAAAAACGGTTTCATCACCACCACAAATGTTTTTATAATGTACAAATTACAAAAACGCGACGCGCGTAAATCAAATTGTGTACAATCAGCGAGGACAAAACTAAAAATGCCGTATGCACTAGTATAATAATATCTAATAAAAATATACTACTTTGGTGATTTAGAGTGTGTGTAGTGTATATATGTTTTTTTTAGTTTGTCTATAAGATCGGAGTCGTTTGTCATTGAAAACGTGAAATTCCGGAACTTTTTCAGTCAATTCACGGCCAATAGAGACGCGTATGGATACCAGATGAAATTTCTAATTAGAAATCTACTTCGCTTTTGTATATATTATAATGGTGAACACTGAAAATAGTATATGAGACGTACACGGGTACAGCGGGTGATCAGTTTGTCACCATTTAATACCATTCATATAATATGTATGACGATTTTTCTATATTTTTTGCAAGAATCTTTTTTATGATATATCTTTAAAATATCGTTATAATAACATAGTTCAGTTACTATTGGTTATAAATACCAATTAATATTATCAATGGCGTTTAAAAAAGTGTGTTTGAGTAGAATAACACTATACTTAAATATTTCGATAATAATACTTTTTTTAAATAGAATATATTATAAGACTTTTGACGGTATAATACAATGTTATACTAATTTATAGATACCTATTTAATTGAATTTTAAATGGTTATTAAATATGGAGTCAGATGTACGCACTATTATAATCATTATGCTCTAATATTATGCCATTGTGTCGAGTGTTATATAACTATAAATTATGACGGCCTATGGCCATAATAACTGATTAAAAAATTTAAAATTCGCAGTCCGACGCCAAATCCGCCACACCCGTGTGCACGCATATATGCCTAAATATATAATAAGTAATAAGTATAGGTACTATACCTACCACTTACCAGTTACCACGTATAATCTTTGGAAGTTTATAATTGTGATCGATTGACAGAAAAGGCGTTTTGTTTTTCATGCTCCCTTTGTGTATGGAAATAACAATGTTAACGGGTTAATTTGCCTGACAGCATTCATATCGTATAAATTATCATAATATAAACACCTACCTATACCTACATAATATATTATATCTATATAATATATTTTGAAATTTTGAGATAGGAAATAGAAATGTATATTAATTTGTTGGCATGCAACGTTATTGGACCGCTCAGTATAAAGCATTGTTTAGGAATAAAATTATTTTTTTCCATTCGAATTGGAATTTTACATCAATCATATCTATATAGTTCTAAGCTCAAAGATCGTAATGTACTTTCGCAGTAATGTATTCTGTCTGAGTAATAAACGATGCGTTTATATAAACTATACGTAGGTATGTTTTATAAACGTTTTGCGACATTGTAATACTATATTATTTTTTTAGCGGTAGAAAATGTATAATCACTTTATATCTGACATTCGGTATTCACTATTATCTCTATTGATATCATAAAATTTCCAACGGCATAATTACATATTATATAATGTAGGTACTGATAATGGCTAGTGATAATAAAATAATAGACTCGATTGTAATTTTACAAGTACAGATATTTAATATTTTTCACAGTAATATCCTCATCACTTTTTAGTATTTACAATGTCTCACAAGTATTTTTGATTCGCATATTTTATATTTGCCGTAGATATAGTTATGCAGTTCAAATTGCAAGATATACGATATTATATTATGTACGTCCTGTGGTAAAAAGGGATGACATATACATATTTACAACGGAATGCAAACATTAAGACCACGAGGAGGGATAACAATAATATTGTACTGTTTATGAGGATGTCAGCGCACTGTATGATTTCTCCCTCCGACCCACACGCACATGGCGAAATTGAGTTCAACAGAACCAACCTTGTAATGTTAGCTTTAGTATTGCGGAGTGCATTGACCTATATCACATTTGAAGTTAAGAATGTTATCTGCTGTGTTCTTACGTTGGCTTTCCTACGATATTTAAATTTCAAACCAAGATATTATGATTTATGAGCAATTTTAATTTATAACATTTTATATGTGCTTACTCATAATTCACGTGAAAAACTGAAACATCGTGAAAACGCCAACGACAGTGTTATTGACTTAAAGTTTGATAACAGGTCAATTCGTTCGTTGTAATACTTAAGCTAATGACACAACTGCACAAGATTGGTTCTGCCGAACTCCAAAATGCCACGCCGTACGGAGAGAGAGAGAGAGAGAGAGAGAGAGAGAGAGAGAGAGAGAGAGAAAACAAAAATATATGGTGCGACATCTCTCAAAACGCGCGGCCGACGATAGATGCACGCGTGTCCGACAAAACGGACAGGACGAAAATATTCTATAACCGATCGCAGTTGGTTAGGCCCACAGTTGCGCGCCGACTCGATCGCTCTGCATCAGTGAGTGTGCATCACGTGCACTGCACAACGTATATTATATATGGCATCTAAATATACGAATTCAATCCCCGTGTAAGCGCAACATATGGTCGAAACATATTCTACGCATTGTGTAAGGGAATAAAGGACAAAGCAATAATATAATTAGAAATTTATCAGGAGGAAAAAAAAACTCGATTACCATTGAGTTGTGTATAGCGCAGAAAAAAAAAACCCCAATATAAAACGATAAAAACGTCAACGAGTACATAATGCGCAATAATGTAAATTACGATTTATCTATCGCGAAACACTGCTGCAGAAAACACGTTTTCGGTGTGCTAATACAAATAAATCTAATATATTTTGTTTCTTTGTTTAATTATTGAAATTGTACAATATTACGTAGGTACCTACATGGGGTATAAGGTGAACCGACTACGACGAATAAAAATATACGATTCTGTTTATAGGTGCGTTCTCGCATATACTATATCTTAATACCTGTATGATCAGGATTTGGGATGTATCTGATCTCGGCAACTGGAGCTCGACGCCGACAAATGCGCATTTTTGTCCCGCCGGCCTCGTGTAATAATAATTGTATGGTTGCGTGCGCGATTAAAATATACGTCCATTGTACGCGGTGAACCGAACAATTTTGCCGTGAGAGTATATACCTAACTAAATATAATGTATGCATCGGGCGATTCTTTTAACAAAAGACATTCATTATTTCGAAAATATTAATTATTAATACTATTATAACGTTTATGAAATTATTTTTTTTACCAATTTGATGTACCGATATTATACGTTCAAGTTTTTACGTTTTTAAATTACATACAACATAATATTACATTTTTAATTTCTGATTCCGAAGCAAAATATTTATCCCAGTATTTCGACGAGCACAAATTTATTTTTGAAAGAGTAGGTAGCTAAGTTAATAAGTTAAAACTTATAAATTAGTAATACGTTTTAAAAGTTTAGAATCTAAACTTAAGATGCTCGATGGGTGGCTGCAGTAGGTGGCACAGAGGTACTCCATAAAGTGTTAGTTTACTCCTCAATACTTAAGCACTATTTTTTCCTGTACCATAATATGGCCTGGGCTTACAAAATACAAGAAATTGGTCCAGTAGGTAAATGAATGGTCCAAAGTTAATTATTAATTTCATATAAAAAGTATGGTCGCATAAATGACATATAAGATATAACATATTGATTATAAGTAGATATTAGGTATTAAGTGTATTACAATTCGAATTTATAATAGAATATTCTTTAATCAATGGCAAAAGTATTCTTAGAATAGACTAATTATTGCTGGCAGTGTGAGGCACATATCGGGCCATTCCAATTTCCCCATTTTAAGCACATTTTTTACTCATTAAAAAGAGAGTTAAATCTTATATAAGAACCACAACAGGCGACAAACGTTTAAGTGATCTGATGGTACTTAATAGAGGTTCAAAAACAGGAAGCAAGTCAAATAGACTTAGAAAAGGCTGTTGATAAATTTGCTAAAATACAAAGAATAGAAGGTATTTTCCATTTTTTTAAATTAAACTTTCCATTGCTTTTTTTCTATAGTTATCGACTTTGTTAATTTATTAGTTATTTTATTGCTTACTAATTAATATTCATCTATATATTATATATACACGCTACTAGTAACTAGTTATTACTACTTTAGTTGTTTGCACTAAATATATTTGAAAATCCTACATTAAATATTTAACTATAAATTATAATTTTATACTTAAATAGCTTGGCGAAAAAATTATTTGGCCTGCATAAATTTTGACACTCTTATTTAAAACCTGAAATGGCGTCCCTGCTTATACAACTAATTAACTATTTGTTAAAAATTCGTGATTGATTTATTATAGTCCTCAGAAAAATATGCTGTAGTTGTCATTTAAAAAAATTAATTAATTTCAAATTCATTACCAGGGCTCGTAAGTTCATCCATTTGCATACCAATCTCGCTAAGTTGTTTTTTTAATGCTAGATAACTTGAAATCCATTTTAAGGTACCACGGTTAAATATGTGAAGTCTTATTTTGCATGTTTTTGCATATTTAGAGGCTTTTTGCCTATTTAGCATATTTATGCATATTTCTATTTTATCGGGCATATTATACATGATTTTGATATTCTTATTC
This sequence comes from Pentalonia nigronervosa, assembly GCA_014851325.1. Lineage (NCBI taxonomy): Eukaryota > Metazoa > Arthropoda > Insecta > Hemiptera > Aphididae > Pentalonia > Pentalonia nigronervosa. Next base: position 23,505 of record JACXSJ010002670.1, on the reverse strand, counting down.
ATATTATTATATCAATATGCAATTTTTTATGGAAATACTATGAAAAAATCAACATTAAACGAAAAAAGAAAACGCGATCCTTTATAATTTGTCATTATAATATTAATATATTTTATATTTATATAAAATGTTTGGGAATTCGGTCGTTCCATAAAATGATTAAAATCAAATAGCTATATAGTAGTAATTACTTCATTCAGTTTATCAGTGTTTCAGTTTATAATAATAAATATAAAATTAAAAATAGAAATTGTCTTATCTTTTTGATTATTTGACAATAGCTTCTTGGAATTTGGAGAGTGAATAATTGGTGACCGTTTCAGTCGTTATTGTGACGTAGTGCGCGCGTGTTCGTTATTAAGGCATATTTCAATGCATATTTTACCAATTTTGAGTGCATAAATGCACGCTTATTTAGGCATTTTTTTGAGCATGAACTTACGAGTTCCGGTCATCACAATAAAAAAATTATAAAAATAAAATCTCTTTTATAAATGTTGTTTTGTAATTATTTTAGATGTAGTAAAAACTAATAAAAAAAAAAAAAAAAAAAAAACATTAATAGTTTCCGAAATCGGGAGCTAGTGTTCCGCGTTAAAATAATGACCCGTTAAGTATATGGACGGATGAGACTACATATATGGATATACCTGCAAGTATGTACTGTAGACGAGAAAACGCGGTACGCGCATTAAGGCTTTAAATTATTAATTTAAAATAATATGAAATATCATATTTAAATAAGTTAATTTTTTTTTTCATGTCGGTCACTATCTAACTCTAACACGTGTGTATTATACTAATTGGGTTATATAATTTATACTTTTTATATTATATTAAAATAATTATTTGTTCTTTAGTCTTCCATATAAAAGGTTGAAAACCTCATATTTCATTCATAAATCAGGTGACGTGTCGTATACAATTAGAAACAGCGTTATTAGCATGATCTGAATCCATAATTTAGGTCTTTGATTTAATATTTAATTACATTTTTTATTACATGTTCCTATTGTGCACCAACAATAATTTATGTGTATTAGAATAATAACTTTCCGTTATGACGGCGGTCGACCACAATGCGGTATCAAATTTCGTTTTGTCGGTATATCTATGTGTAGAATATAATATCCTCCGCGTTTTTTTAATATAAATTAGCTGTAACAAATGTCTATTGAAAGTTTACCAAAATTGTCAAAAACCAATATAGTCGATGAACTTTTCGTATGACATTTGAGTATTTGACCGACATCTCGTACTTGGCATATTACATACCTATTGTAATAGGTACCTTACGCACGGATTAATATAAGTCAAGCCCATAAGTCTTCGCGTGATTACAGAAATATTTATTCAACAAATAATATTCGTAAAACATGTTTAACGATAGCGTTATAATTAACACGAATAAAAAAAAAAAAAAAAAGAAGAAAAAATATAATCGGGAAAGATTAATCACTCTACACAACACACGATCGAATGCGTTCTCGTCCGTCAGCTGCAAACACAATTTATTACAATAATGAACACTGCGCAGATTCTGGTTTCTTAACCGGAGTTAGTTATGGTGTCCGAAGAGTAAATGATATTAATATAATATTATTGGACTCTGTGATGCCATGCGCTATCGTTGACGACTCACCTTGATGTACTCGGACAGACAGGCAGTCCTACTGGACTCCCTCATGTACGCATTGAAAGTGTGCCTGGGCGTCCAATCGTCCATGCTAGTGGTCGGTATGATCATAACGTTTTCGACGCGACGACGCTGGAATTGGGCGTGAAGCGCCAGCATGCCGCTGTAGCTCTGGTCGACGAACACGACCACCCGGCGAGCCGAACAGTGCGATATGTCGTGCAGGAACTCCTTGGACGTGTATATCTCGTCGCTTTCCACCTGTGGAACGAGAAACGTACGGTTTTATAACAGCACAACCTATATTATATAATATTGTATGCAAAGTATAATATTATTGACTTAAATATTATATATATATATATATATATACAAATATAAAGACTGTCAGGACACAGATTTTAAACACGGCGGTTTGTCGATATTACATGCATGGTAGGTAATTAATTAGGTTTGATTCGATTTGGTTAATCAAAAAGCATACCTATCTCCATTTTTCCCATTAATTATGATTTGATTAAATTCAGAATTTTTAATTATGCTGAAGGACCTATTTTACATTATTTTATTAATTATGATTAGTTTCGTCGATGAATTACTGATTCCAATAGAAATATTTTATGATCTGAAAAAATATTCAAAGGAATATCCTATAATTTAAAAAAATTATGTATATAGTTCTCAAATTTAATTTTTTTAAACTGCATAACACCCGAATTAATCCATGTCCCATATAATAAACCAGAATAATAACGGTTATAAAGATTCAAATATTTGTTATAGGTACTGTGTTAGAATACCCAAATATATTTAGCATCAGAAACTCGAATAAAAAATTCGGGTATAAGGCCCTTAAGTTACATATTCACTATCATTTGTATATTTATCTATTAGTACTCGTATATAATGTTTAATATAATTCAAAAACTACTCGTTCGGATTTTGATTTAGATGCACTAACATTAAAAAAAAAAACCATGCTTTTAAAAATGTACAGTAAAAAAAAGACGATTCTTATTTGATAGAAAGAAGAATATATTGTCACAGGAAATACCTTAAACGGTATAAAAATTCCAAATATTTAAAAAGATGGTCTTAGGTAAAATGCCGATGAATAAAATCGAATACATTATTACTAAATATACCTAATATACAGTGAAATCTCCCCTAACGGACACCTCTAAATAGTAAACATCTCCAAATACTGGACGTTTTTTTGGGAACAAATTACAGATTTTTTATAAACTGAACCCTCTGAATAGCGGAACCTCCAAATAGCGAACATAATTTCAGTGACCGAGAGTGTCCGCCACTTAAAAGGTTCCGCTGTATTGTTATCTATCTATCTATCCATCTATATATATAGATGAATGTTTGTCTGTCTGTCTGTCCTTTATGCATTCCCAAACCTTTCAATCGATTGCGATTAAATTTGGGACAGAGATAAATTAGACCTCTGGGAAGAAGATAGGCTAATTTAAAAAGAGAGAAGTCCAACCACAAGAGCTGTTCAAACAAGGATTTTGAGATTTACGATTGAAATATTTGTTTATAAATGGTTGCTATTGGTTTATTATAATAATGAATAATTCATTAAATAAATAATAATAAATTAAATAAATAAATTAATAATAATTAAATAATTATTATTTAATAATTAAATAATTTAAATAAATTCATTCATTCAACAATTATTGTAATAACGATTATTAGTGTGAAAGAAATTATTATTATTTATTATCACCGAAAGAACAAAAAAACGTTTTGATATTTGTTTATTTGTTTATATGTTTAATTGTTGTTTTTAAATTAATTGTTTTCATGGCACATGCGTCTATGGCACTCAAAGTTTTAATATGATTCGTGAATTTCATATTGACAGTTCGTATGTTTTTGGTGTTTTTTTTTTTTAATGTTTCGCTAATAATTTGTCTATTTATTGCACTTTATGTGTTTCTTATGAATACTAATTTATTTGCTCAACAAATTTGAATTCACTTTCAACGCCATTTCTATACAGTTATGCCTCCCAAAAAACAAGCGATTAGTAGTTCCACGTTTCAAGTACGAACTTTAGAAATACACGAGCAAATAGATGCAAAATTTAAAACCGACAGAGAAGTTCATGCTCGAACCCATTTATCTGAAACAAACGAGCAACGAGATGCAATATTAGAAACCGACAAAGAACTTTATGCTCGATTCAGACGAACCACTCACACTGATTTGAAACTCAGTGCATTCCATTACAATGCTAATTATAATTACAGCATTCATCCGAGCTTGGTTATTGGAAAATGGATGAACTATATAAATATTGTAGAGCATTTTAATTGAAGAATGAAGCACCGGAATTGTACTGTGCTGGCGGAAAATTAAAATTGCCGGAATTACATCTACTACCCGAACCAATATCAACGTTGGTATCAGGTGACACGAGCAAATCGAAATATTTCACGATATACGCAAGTACAATTCATGTTTTCAAATGAAATCATTCGGAGCAACGAATATCGTGCGTGAAAATTACATGCCAACATTCAAAGTGCAAGGTCAAATCTATCATCGTGTTGGATCATTACTACCATTGCCAGATACGGATCATAAGTATTTTCAAATTTATTTCATGGGAAACACTGATGAACAAATCGAGCAATGTTGTCGATACAATACGAGAACTAGACGAGGAATTGTCGCTGCATTACAAGTTTTATTTGATCAACACAACAAATTGATTCGATTATTTAGAACTGCCTTTAACGAAATGCCAGCTGATGACTACAGAATTGTAGTTAGAGCAGACAAAGACTACTCGAGCGAAAATATTTTGCATCGTTTGCGTACAATGAATCAAAATCAAGACATTCGATTTTCACTAAATGTGTATACGAGGCATTGGTTGGGATTGAGGACATGTGTTTAGAAATCGTTAACAAAGCATTAGTACAACTGGAAATGCCCACGCCAAATCGATCCGCAAATACCCTTTTTGATCGTGATTTGCAGCGAGAAACACAGTTTGACGTGGACGAATTGAATAGATTTGTTTGAAAGAATCTTCCAAATTTTGTTCCAGAACAACGTATAGCGTATGACATAATTATGCATACTATCAGAAGCAAAAGCGATGGATTGTATTTCCTGGATGCACCGGGAGGCACAGGGTAAACTTTTCTCATTTCACTTATTTTGGCAACCATACGATCACGAAATGTACTGCATTGGCAATCGTATCATCAGGAATTGCAGTAACTCTTCTAGATGGTGGTCGAACAACACATTCAGCACTAAAATTACCGTTGAACATGTAAATCACCGAAAGACCAACATGCAATATCATCAAAAAATCCGGATAAATGTACTGTAATGCACAAAAAAGCATTAGAAGCACTTGATCGTACATTAATAAAAGATCTAAGAAGAAATCAAGAAATCTTCGGAGGCGCACTCATTTTATTGTCTAGTTATTTTCGACAAACTCTACCGGTTTACCACGTTCAACACTAGCTGATGAGCTCAATGCATGTTTCAAATCTTTAGTTTTATAGCAACACGTACATACATTGAACTTGAAGACTAATATGCGTGTACAACTACAAAATGATGCATCAGTTGATGGTTTCACAAAACATTTGTTGGACATGGAGAATAAGAAAATAGCAATCGATGAATCAATACAATGCATCGCATTGCCAACAAATATCTGTAAAATCACAGCAACCATCGAAGAATTTATTGACAAAGTTTTCCCAAATATAGCACAACATTATAGAAATCATCAGTTGCTTAGTGCACAGGCTATATTAGCAGCCAAAAACAATGATGTAGATACAATCAATTTGAGCATTCAAAACGAAATTCTAGGCGATACGACAACGTACAAGTTCATCGATACCATAACGATAAGCTATAATATCTAGCTGAATCCATAAATTCATTTGATTTTCCAGGTATGCCACCGTACTTTCTAATATTAAAAATTGGAGTACCCATCATTCTTCTATAAAACATCAATCCATCACAACTCTGCAATGGTACCAGGCTTTCGGTGAAAAAGTTTATGAACAACATTATGGAAGCTACAATTTTAAACAGAAAATTTAAAGGCGATGATGTACTGTTGGCACACATATCAATGATTCCAACAGATATGGCATTCGAATTCAAACGTTTGCAGTTTCCAGTGCGACTTGCCTTTACAATGACTATCTACAAAGCACAAGGACAATCGCTACAAGTGTGTGGACTAAGTTTGGAAAATCCACGCTTCTCACATAGACAGCTGTATGTGGCCTACTGACGCGTCGGAAAACCTGATTTATTTGTGTAAGTACCAAAAGGAAAAATAAAAAAAATATTGTAAATCCAAAAGCACTTCAATAAATAGCATTCAATTTTAAACATGAATTATCAGACTTTTCTTGATAAAACAAAATTTTTTTAATGGGCAACGAAGCACATGGGATCAGCTAGTATATTATATTATGCAATTAATGCTTTTTTCGTGGAAATTTCACTAAAAATTAATTTATATAAAATTCATATAGCTTTTGATTTTATTAAACCTTATTTTTTGTATTAATAGAATATACTAAAATTAATTTTATTCATATTATTATTAAGTCTTTTATTTGATCTACACTCTACATGATATACGCTTAACCATATAAACAAAATTAAATTGTAGGTTATCTGCAACAATTATAATTTTATTTTAAGTATTTATCAATAAAAACTGTATTAAATTAGTAAAAAGTGTTACTGCTGTTACATCATAAATATAGGTAGGATAAGATTTAAATCTCGAAATACTTGTCTTACATATGATATATCTAGTTAATTAAAAAATGTTGTTAATCAAAATAATTTATGGAGAAAAAACGCATTATCAGTAAACAAAAAAAAAACTATAAAATCATCAGTATTGTAAAAAAAAAAATTTAATTGGTTTTAATTGAATTTTAGATTCTTAGCTACACGAAGGAATGTATTGGGTTTACAATGCGATGTGAGTGTGTGGGTTTTTTTGTATCATGACTTTTTGAAAGAGAAAACTTGCTCAAAAAAACTAACAAAATACAGCAGGAAAACTGGAATATTTATGCAACAATTGCTTTACATAAAATATATTTTTTCGGTATGTTGTAATTTAGAGAGAATTTTTAAATTTAGAACCATAGAGACATGGTGTCTCAAATATTGGATTATGTAATGTTGGCATTAACTTCTGTAGGTTGATAAATTATATGCGATGTTTTTGGAAAAAGTTAGTTTTACAACTTGGTTTTAGAAAATACTAACAATTACAAACATAAAATATAAAAAATAAGCTTAAGAGTAAAATCAATACATTTATCACTCAGTTTAAAATTTAAACTTTCAAAGATATTTTTTCCGAATATTATATTTTAAAAATGATTGGAATGACAGGTTGCCTATTTAAAATATTATATGTAGAAATACGATGTAGTTTATTACCTTAAGTAAAAAGGCGTGAGGTTGCAGTTTTTATGTTTATTTCTAAATTAGTAAATATAATATGATCGATTGCTCAAAATTTTTAGTAAGTTTCTTCGAAGATATATGTTGTAAATATTTAAAATTATCTTCAGTTCTACATACATTTTTATTTTAGAAACTATAAATTAAATGACTCACTAATAAAAATGTTAGATACGATTATACAATTATATTCCTAATTTTGATTTTTGTTTTCACTCACTGGGAAAATTAAAGTATCTATTATTTATTTAATTAATTGTAATGTTTTCACTTTTAGTTTTCAATTTTCAATTTTTAGTACTTAGTTACCATTGTTATAAATGTTAATTTACTGTACGTTTACTCTTCGTGGGTGTTATATTTTAAATAAAGAAGTACAAAATGTCACAATGCCATAATGTTATAATATCATTATGACATAATATCAGAATTAGTAGTATCACTAATATCCGGATTCCGATACTATTCGGATAATCCGAATATCCGAATTTGAATAATATAACTGATAAAATCCGAATTATCTGAATAATCCGGATATTTTAAACTTGTTGTTTAATTATAAAAACCTAAATATTTGTTATTTAATTTATAGATATTAGACTGTGTTTTATTTAAGACGGTAAAACTTAAAATTAAAAAAAAAAAATGTTAAAATTATTGTTATTATTTAAATATTTAATATTTGCTAAAACATGATCTATATTCTATAATATGAAATACAATATTATTAACTACTACCAACTGCATCAACAGTCAACATATTTTTAAAACCTTCCTTTATAATAATTAGAAATGTGAAAATTTGAATTATTCGAATTATTCGGATTATTAAATTTTCGATTTGGATATCCGGATTTTTGACATCACTAATCAGAATATCATAATGTAATAAACACTATCCTTAGATGCTGATCCACCAGTCTCCTTCGCTCTGCAGAACTGTATTTTTTGAATATAATAATTCATCAATAAATTCAAACTCATCACATCCATTACACTATTACAGTGACCTATCTACTCAACGAGGTGCACTCAAAACCTATGTCAAACAATAAAGGGAGCTCTTTGTTTTTCGTTTGTTCGATTTTGCATAATCGCTTTGGTTTGCCCGCAATTGGCGATTGAAAATAAATCTAGTACAGTAGAGTTAAAAAGTATAAAATATGTTTTAAATGATAAATTATTAAACTTCTAAGCATTTATGTTTTAAATGTGGTGGTGCCTTATAGATACAATATCACATGTTATAATTATGTAAAACCAAACGACGTGAATGGTCAAAACGTTTGAGCATTATAATTTGCCGATTAAAACCGGGTTTCGGTGGAAACAAAACGGAATGTGTTTGGAACAGTGGGAACGATGGTTTTACATACTATTGAAACACACATATTATTATAACAAGCTGACTTTCATGAAAATATTTTAATGCACTCTTTATATAAGATATAGATCTTTATCTATATATATATTTTTTAATAATATTTTGGTGATAGTAGATAATAAATAATAAAATAACTGTTACTTGATATCGATATAGTATAATGTATATATTGTATATATGTATTCACATATTATGTATAATAGTAAATAATGCATTGTGTACCCACACGACATCATTTTTATAGTTGCCTAAAATCAAATTAATTATATTTTGTTTTAAATTTCAAATCAGTTAATTGTAAAATAAGATAAGAATAATAATTACTCTAATAATTCTTCGAGAATTTTATTTATTTATTATATGTCCTAGTAATTAGTTTTATTATCCGTATAAAACATTAAAACATATCATTATGTCATTGCAAGGCTGAGCAAGTTTACTTTTTTTTTAACTTGTTAAGTTAATATAGAAAAATTTAAGTTAAATTTAAAGTTAAAAGTTAAAAATCAATTTGAAAAAAAAAATAATTTAGTTAAAAATAAGTTACTTTTTTCATATAAAATTAATTATCATACCTTTTTATTAAAGTTTAACAAATAACATAATATAATAATATAATAGAAGTTTTAATATTTTTTAAAAATCTATGTAATTGTATTAATTACAATAGGTACATACTTCAATCAATTATAAAATTCAACAAAACCCCTATGATTACCCCTATAGCCCCCATAACGTTTCTGTTTAATAATATTATATAAGCATATTTTATGTGAATTGACAATTAAAATATTATAATTTATTACTTATAACAACTCAATACCATACAGTATGCATTATATAATATATTTAATCTTTTAGTTATTTAGTACTTACATTTATATATATTTTATATTAAATACTTATTACGTTATTTTAATATCTATTGAAATTTCAAATACAGAAATAATGCGAAACACTTGCGACAGTGTATAATTTAGAACTTATTTAGAATGCAAAAAAAAAAAAATAACATAAATAGTATTTGATTTTTCAGATATTTATTATTATTTTTTTTTTTTATATGAAAATAAGTTATAAAAATCAAAATATAATTTTAAATCTATGACATTTTTATTAAGAAAAACAAATTAATTAACGTCACTTTAAAATAAATTAACTCGGTAAGTTAGAAGTTACTTTAAAAAAAGCAAATTCGCTAAGTTAGATGTTACTTATGAAAATAAAAGTAACTTAACTTTAACTTTTTAACTCGTTAATGTCCAGTCTTGTATCATTGTATGCTACATTTTGTAAACATTAACATACAATTCTGTCGATGTTCAACGTTTTGTCTTTAATATAATAATTTTACCATTTATGACCGCAAATAATATTTATAATAATATACAGTCGATCGCTATTTCCAGACCTTGGAATGAATAAGTTAAAAATGTATGAAATAAAAATGAATTGATTTATTTTTTGTTTTCTATCAATTTATTATAAACTTCGTTTATATTTTTAATGAATTTTAATTAGTAATTTCAATAGCCTATTGACTATTTCGATTAGATATTTGATTTTTAACTTCTGTTGTGATTTATTCAATAAAAACACTTAATAGTTTCATTTATAGCTCAGCTTAGTTTATAATTATTTTTAATCGTGATATTGATTACTTGACCCATAATTTAAAACTATTGTTCTGGTAAATATAAAAACTAAAATCTCAACTAGCAATAACTTACCAAAATTTTTGGTTTACGTAATAGTATATTACTTAATTTAGTTATAAATAAATTATATTTATTTATGAAGTTATTTTTTTACTCTAACTTCTCTAACTTGAACACACAGTCGTCACTATACATAATACGTAATATATATATATACTATAAATCTAATTGTGGAATGCATACTATGGGTGGTACGGGAATTAAATAATTTGTTAATGCATTTATTGATGTTTATAAAATATAATATATTCAGTGTTTATCTGTCTCACAATAAAACGACGAATATATATTTTTTGATAAACTAATATAAGATATATAAAAAAGATTGTAATGTTTTTCTAACTAATTTATCATTTTGCATAGTTGTATTGTTTTTCAGTAGACAGTGGTTAGGTTTGGTAGTACTAACATTCGCGCTCCTCTTCGATACATATTTTAACTTATAAAACTTCTAAAATCACTCACTGTGCTTTGTTGTTCCTAAAATTCGTGCTCTCAGGCACTTATAAATTTGCTTCCTCCCCCTTAACATGGCCCTGGGTACTTATGCAGCTGTATACAATATACACGTGATGTGATACGAAAAAAAAGTTTAAGGACTTCTACCATACATAATTATTATAGAGCACCACTATTAATCCAACTATTTAACGACTAAAAGTTATAATATTTATTGGTTTACTGGTTTAGACACGTATAGTTTATCGGTAAAGTAAATTCGTATATGATATGCGTTCCCTATAATAGCTATCTATCGTTTTTAATGTAGCATATATCTCCTTACAATGAACAGTGTGGGTAATGATTTTTAAATTCGTCTTAAAATACGTATTACTACGTGCATGATAAATTATTACCATTGTGTATAATCCGATCGGTTTAGCCGTTTCACAATACCACCCAATCTGACGGTGTATAAAATTCGTGTCGCCACGATTTATGTCATCGAAACAATTTGACATCTAGTTAGCCTATAGCTATAGGTATTAGTATATTATACTATATTATAATATTGGGTAGGATCCGGCCCACGCGTGACCGCATCGTTATAAGAAGTTTTACTAGTTAAACAACTATTTTCTTTTTTTTTAATTCCAACATTATATTCGTAGAAATACTTATTTTTACGTATACACAAAAAATTAATTTAACCGAAAAAACGAACCTACTGTTATGATTGTGCAATGCGGTGCGGTATGCTCTAATCCAGTGGATACATGGGATACGACGAAAAAGGTATGACTGACCACAACGACATGGTTTCTCCTTCAGTAGAAATTTTACTAAGTATTTATTTCGATCACAACAACTACAGTAATAATTAAAATATTATAGTTATTGCACGCTATAGTAGGTATTGCATGCCTATTTCTACAAAGAAAACCAAAAAGGATTTCAAATTTAATTTTTACAAAGTTTTTGTGCGCAAGCATAATATAATATTATATTACCTATAAGATACGAAACCGATTAGGTATTGATACAAACCGAGTATAAATTTAATGTTGAAATAAAATGTCATTGGTACGACCATAGGGTGTACATATTAGAATTTTATATCTTACATCTTATCTCATTATATATATATATATATATTAGACGAATAATTATGTACATTATTTTTAATCAATTCCAGCATCTATAGCCGTTGGACAGAACAATACTACATTACATATATTTCAAAAATGTGTTAAATATATACAAACTAATTATGTACTTTTAGACTGTAGTATTGTACTATTATAATCACCCCAAATTTTATCCGTCTGATCTTAATTATTTTACACAATTTATTATTTATTCGTCGTTTTTGTTGTTATGTTAATTTGCTCTTTCACAGTTTTACGTTATCGATATACTTATTTCGTTTATTAACCTTGTGTTGGTCATGTGTATGCTTACAAGATGAAAGCATACAATAAAATGTGTATTATAATATATTATATTGTATTAGTTACAAGTTTTTCGCTAGGTGTTTAATTAGTTGTACACAAATCGGCAATGTTTATTACAGGGTGATTCACTAAGCATGTTCACCTCTATGTTTTCCTTTAATAATAAATACATTCAAATTATGTTGTTTTTGGAATCTTTAAATATATAGATACCTATTTAAATTTAAGATTTTGAGCGGATCAATGCATGTATTGATGTTGTGTTTTTTTATTAATTTTTTTTTTTGTGTCTGTCCTTACATTTTAGGAAAGTAAAAGTACTCAGATTTTCTTCATCAGCATCTTCTGAAATAAGTACTCCAAGGAGGTCAGGTCAAAAGTAAACATTTTTCATCAATAATTTTTAAACGCGTCGGGAAAAACAAAAAAAAATTAAGAACAAACGGGAATTTTTTTACAAAGCAAAATTTTGACAAAATCAATTTTTATTTTTGGTATTAAAAAAGAAATAATGATCATAGATACATGACATTTTCGCAGAATGTTTATACAAGTATTTTCTATAAACTATAAATGTTTTAAAAAATATTGACTTTTTTAAGCTATTTATAGGCATAATCAATTTCCCGGTTTTTTTTATTATTGGCAATAAAAAATTTTTCAAGCGAAAAAAACTTGTAAATGTAATACAATATTATTCATTGCTTGTTGTAAGTGAAAATTAAAAAAAGTTGAGCGTAAGTTTTTAATAGTTTTTTATAAGTGTCTAAAGTTGAAATTTCAAGAAAATACGTAAAAATTACGAAATTTTGCAGTTTTTTTTAATTAAGAAATTCATAATATTTTTCTTATACAAATCTAAGTTTTGAAAACTCAATATAAGGATTATTTTATGTTTTTCTACCTTTCTAAAAAAAAAAAATTACTGAAAAGTCAAATTAATTTTTTATAAGCGTTTGAAATTAAACATTGGATATTCATCCGTTTTCTCCAGGAACGATTTTCTTATTTTAATGCAATTCAAAAAGAAATAATTGTAGACATTTGATATTATCATAAAATGTTTAAATTATCATTTCCTACAAAAAAATGTTTTAAAATATTTTCATAATTTTTGAGTTAATTGTAAGCTTAAGGAATTTTCGGGTTTCTTCAAATTTTTTTTCTTTAAATATTGATCAAAAAAAGTTTATTGGGTCAAATTTCTTGAAAATTTAATACAAGATTCCTCATAAGTTGTTTAAATAGCAGATTGAAAATAATAAAAATACATATGCACAATTTTTGTTTATAAGCATTTAAACTTTAAATGTTGACCGAAATTCGTCAAAATCTCAAATGTTTGCAAATTATTTTGTAGTTAAAAATGTGTTAAATGATTAGTTTTTATAACTGAGGATTGAAAATTTAAAACAAGGTTTTTCGTAAGTATTCAATAGTGTAACTAAAAAATCAATAAATTAGGTTTAATCATGTCTTACTATTATTATTTTAGTGAAATACCACAAATTTTATGATTTAAAATTTAGTAAGTATGAAATATTGTTAAAAAAAAATTTAATTTATTTTGGTCATAACTCGCAACTCATAAACTATAATAATAACTCGTTATAAATTATTCTAAATTACTATGATTTATAGCACTATATAGATGTATACCGCAGCGGACTGCAATATTATTAGTGTATTCCCATCAGTTTTATATTAATGTTTTATCAGCCAAATCTAAATTTAAATTAATAAAAATAGTAATATTATATTTATTTTGTTTTTATCATTAATAAATATGAAGCGTGTTAAGATGTGTATAAAAAATTTTAAAGTATTGATTATTGTAGACTTTTTAACTCATAAGATCGTTTAGTTTTAGTATAGTAGTGGTGTGGCCGTGTGGGGGCAAAGCTGCATGCTCTGCGAGATGTTTACAATTGTAACACTCTACGTTTTAGAGGTCTAGTGGCACGCCTATGGGTATAATTTATTTTAAACTTGACCTATATAATATATTATATTACCTATCTAAATTGTTAAAATATTCACATGAATGCTTTTCAAATTTCATAATATACACTTCATTAATAGATATATACCAATCTACCTAATATACACCATAATAAAAAATAAAACTGTATCCGGCACAATAAAAATTTCAATATAAATTTTAATATATACGAAACTCATATAGGCGTGTCTAGAATTATCTCGCAGATTTGGCTAAGGCCTAAGTGTAATTTTTTGAGGAAAAATGAAATCTCTTATGAAATCAGTCTTACTCCACGATAAAAAAATGCTTTAATTTTGATTTGGTCATTGTCAGTTGTGACAGATCTCTTAACATGTTTAATGAATATAATGTACGAATATTATTATATACAAGAGTATTAATTTTTCTTTGATGAAAACATATTTGCCAGATAAACAGAGTAATAACTGATGCATGACATCGTCGCAGTTAGTTACTTCCAATTTTTTTTTATCATTTTTTTTTTTAAGACATCCGGTGCTAATGCCATTTTGTACTCAGAACTACATTCTATGGAAATAATTATCCTGTTCCGTAAAATCAACTAATTTATATTATTTTTTTTAATTAATAGAGGAAAGTAATCTGCAGCCCGTATTGAACTCTTGAACTTTGTTTTTCAAAATTTTAATCTTAAACATTTTAATATGTCTTTAAAAAAAGCTTTTTTTTGCAAATTATATAATTCTATTATTTGAAATCATATAAAAAATTGAAATTCAATGATGCGGGTTGTTGCAGAAGGAATCATTTCACTCAGAGCCTAAAGAGTATTGATTTGACTAGTGTGACTCCCGTGTGAGATCATTTTTGACTTTTGTTAATACAATACACCGTAACCTAACCTAACCGTAACCTTCTCTACTAAATAGGTATCGAGCAGACAAGCAGTAGATTAGTGGAAAAGTATTATAATTAAAGTGCAAGCAACTAAAATATAATTTTAAAATTTTATAGATTTTCAGAAAATGTGTAAAATTGGCACCGGACTCCTTATAATATTATGCTGTAAGTCGTTCGTCTATGACGAGTAACGCGATTATTATAGTCCTACATATTATTGCAGTATAGGTATTATAAACATGCACGTGTTTGTGACGAGTGACTCACGATTCCGTTGCCATTGGCGTCCCAAAGTATCGCGTTCCCGTCTCTCCTGGCCGGGCTGGACAGGTATAAGAAGAACGTGTCGGCGCACCTCGAAGCGCTACAGACGCCTTTGATGTATCTGCGTATGTTTAACTTGTCGGCCGGTTCAACATTGTTAATGGTCGTCGAGCTGACGATGCCGTCTGAAAGCATAATAGGTAGGGTACGGACGTGAGTGTTATATATATATACAATACGCAGCCATTATAATATAGAAAACGATAGATACAATTATGTTATGATGATTTATCAACAATGATTGATATTTACGCGAAAAAAATCGAAAACGTTTGGACTATAATACGATAAAATAGGCACTCACCGTCGTCCATGCTCATGTTTATGCCGTTGGCGAAAAACATCCGAATGTTGTTCTCGGCGTATCCCCAGGAAATTAATCGGTCTTTCAACGACATCAGGTCATTCATTGTTACGAAGTCGGCCATGTTCCGGCTCCATCCGCCAAACAACATAACAGCCTTTAAAAAACAATATGTAATGTCGATTGTGTTGACACGATATTTGATTTCATAATTGGATTTTTATTTGTTGATTGTTTTGAATATAGATAATTATATGTGTCCAGAAATTAATAATCACTCGGTTCGTTTCTATATACAATACATACTTCTTACACGGTTTGTTGTAGATATACTTATATCGGTAAAATTAATATAACGACTTCTCTTCTGGCAAGAAAACAAATTCGGAGATATAGATATCAAACGATTGGTTTTAATATCAATATTCAATGGCATAGGCGTGTTTACGGAGTGGGACATTACCTACCCCCCTCTACTGTATTCACTGCCTCAAAAAAGTCGTATCTGGATAAAAAAAAAGGTTGCGGAATCGTCAATCACTACACATTTTGATTATTGGTAATCAATAATCAACCTATCAGAATACTTAAAAAAGGACTATTTTTATTAAAACTATTGGTGATATAAGGAAAAATGTAATTTTTTTGCCTAGGTACCTAGTTTATAGATAGTTAAAGCTTTGCTAGTAGTTAAGATTTTGTAAGTGGTCATTCTGGGGGTGGTTTTTCTAACTATGAATCAAGATCGCCTTGATGTTTACTAACCACAGTCCATCAGTATCAAAAAGGAATTAGCAAGAAGTATACGATTTTATGATGTCATTGAATCTTTTATAGTATTGAAACCATACGAGAGGAGAATGGGTTTATTTATTTTTATCAACAATTTCTTAATTACTAGATTATGTAAAATGTGTTATTTTAATTTTAAATGTACTTGTACTGTTTTGACACACAGACGGTTATAATTTTCAGATATAATTAAAAAATGTTCATAATATTCCAATTTTTTTAACATACAAAATGTATATTAAAAAAAAAAAAATAAATAAATTACATGGTTTAAAAATTGGCTCCCTAGGCCACCAAAATCTGAATACGCCCATGTTCAATTGTCCATATGCGTGTGCAGGGCGCATAGCGCATGATCTATAATACGATAATGTATGATCTTGTCGCGTACCAAATAGTGCTGCATTATTGCAGGTGCCGGTAATCATTGTAAAATTGTCATCGCGGCGATCGTACGTTATCCAGAGTAATCAGTAGATTCTAGACCGCGGAAAGCGCACTACAGGTGCGCGACTCATTGTCCGTGTGATTTAATGTAAGTGAGTTAATATATTATAAATAAATCAAAAAAGCGACATACAGTCCACACATACATAAAATATACGTATTTAATTAATTAAGTTAAACTTACCACACCCCAACATGTCATATGGTATATGTATAGGTCAGTGCGAATTCCATGACGCGTGCAGCGCGTATATAATATTTTAATATGTACCTATCTAAATATAAAGAAATATTTACTGGGCACATTTTTCGTCAAAATGTATCGGTTGAACACGTAAAAGCTAGAATACGGTGAGCATCACGTATATACGACGCAAAGAATAACTTAACCGCTGTTGCACAAATACAGTGTAATGCGAAAATAATATTACCTATAAAAACTATATTTAATATAATACCTAAAAATAAAATAATAATATATAGACTAATTATAGTATTATTTTAAGTACAAAATGTGTATGAAACATGTATATGTGATGATGACATTAAGTATTAACTTTAATTAGTAACTAGATTCTAGACTTGAATTCTTTACATTCACAGTTCTGTAATCACTAAATAATTTTCTCGAATAAATTGCGATCAATATAATATTATTTATTATTTTGAACAATTTACGTGCCTGACACGGATACACACGTGCGAGTGTGCCTTGAGTCTAGACTAAGAGGAAACTTATAATTTCTAATCCATTATAATAGTGACACAATATTATCTTAACCATACCTTATTTTATTTTAGCTACGTAATTTTAAAAACATGACGTACAACACAGAAATAAGTATTATGTGAGAGGATATATGTGGACTTACAAAATAAATCTAATAGAATGTCGGTCTGATAAAAAAAATAATCAAACAAGCGATTAAATGAGAAATTCGCAGGAAACGGTCCTTAGAAAACCCTGCGAGAATAAGACGTAAAGTTGCAGTATCAGATAACTGGAGTGACTATTTGACAGAGACTGAGATACGAATAAAAAGTAATAATTATAGTGATAATTATAGTTGTCACCGTAATTTGTTGGCAAAGGATAGCTTTTTGATAATTTTATTGAAATTCGATTACACTCTTTTTTTTTTTTTATTTTTTTTTGAATTCGAGCACTGTTGGGATAATAGTAGTAATTACCTGTACAACGATTATAATATTTATTTGGATTAATGTCTATCTATGTTAATCACCTGGTTGACCGGTTTCTGCGCGGAACACTTGTAGTTGCTTCTGGTGCAGCCCCTGTTGTTTGTCTTCAGGTGGTTGCATTCGTCGGATAGCTCTGAGCCGTCGTCCCGGATCCGCGGGCAGTTCATCAAGAACGTGTCCTTGCTGTCTACGCACGCAAGTAAGTTGTCGGCCTGCAAGCGGTCGCTCCGGGTCGGCACCACCATTGGCAGGAACTTGACCTGACAGTCCCACGATGACGTCATTGGACGCTCGTTGCACCAGCGACTGCGCACCATTTGTACGCACGCCGTGGTGTTGTCGCTCAACGCTAAACGGGATCGAAAAAGAGTAAAATCAACACGTGCCACACGATCGTCATAATTGTGTTCGTAAGTGCATTACATTGTACAATATACATATTGTCTTAATCGTTACATAACCGTATTTTTCATAAAATGTATCGTCGATAAAAGAGGCGCATAGTTTACTAATAGGCTGTAATTTTGATTTTTTTTTAGTGTGTGTAATAAGAGGTGATTGGGAGGTGGTAGGTGGTGGAGTGGGAGAGGTTTAGCCACATTGAGAAAAAAAACAATTTGTAAGTGATTATATAATATTATACTTTTATATAATATCATTATGTTCCTAGGCCATATTAATTTGTTATGTTCGGCGCTACAGGTCAGCGAAAATTCGTGAACGAATTAAACGGGTAGATCGTTTGCGGCGATTTTATAGTTAGCGAAAAACCGCAAATAAAATACGAAATAACGTCAACACTCGATAAAGAACCGTTCCGACCGAATTTAACGGTCAGTCGTGGTAGACAATCGTTCCATAGCTCAATAGTCATTATTGTTAATATATAATTTATAGTATTTAACGACATCGTCGGTACATAAGTAATTATACTCTAAGTATATTAATAATATATTATAAATTATAACAAACGTATAACAAACCACTGCACGCACGGCGCTTATTTTATGATGGCTGTAAAAAAATAACGACGCCTCCTCGCCATTCTCGTGTATACAATATATAACACGGTTACCTATGTATATATATATATATTATTATTATTGGTATATACCTGATTTGTAGCCGATATCACGACGCGTGTTCTAACCGCTTGTCGCCACTGGTGGTGTCCGACCACCGCCGTCTTAAACTCTAAATGATATAATATGGTAGCTACAATATTATTATAATATTGTACGCCTTATATTATCATGTTTTCACGAGAACAAGATATTTTCGTTCCCTCCCGGTTTATTTTATTGTTTTCTAGCTGTCATGGGCGTGTCGTTAGTCGGTTTGTTCGTAGAAAAAAAAATTATTGTATAATAATTGAAACTATAAAATACGCATCAAAGAGATAAATCCAAATAGATTAACCTAACCTAACCTGCTAAATTACTGACATTCAAAATTTCGAACTCAAAATATCAATTAATTAATGATGCAATTGCGGTACATTTCAAATTCAAATATAAAAAAAATAAGTTTGTTACAGAAAGATTTAACGTTTGACTATCTTTAGCATAATATAGTACTACGAAGTCTATATACATACTTTTAGCTTAGTTTATAGATAAAACTAAAAAATAATATTTTTCTCGTTGTAACGATGACAAATAATGCATAGTAAAACCACTTCATCCATATAATGAAAGTACAGTATCTTCAATACTGTACAGCAAATAAAATACAAAAATATTATATCATATTAATTATTTTGTATACGTATAAACTAAAATGACTTATGAGTTAAATATTATTTATGGACCATATGAAAGTTATTTACATAATGTAATATATATTATCTTTGGGCCATTGGTGAGAGAAAATGTAAAAATGTTTGCTGTACTTGACCTGCAAAAATCTTGTATTGCACGCCCGTGGTCATAATAATTTGATTAGGATAGATCGATCGATGATTTAGATAAAAGCTATGAATTTAAGTTATTATATTATAATAGCTATAATTTATAATAGCTATCACATTAAATCCATATTATACCTAATTTGCACGTAAACGATGTGTATAATTTTATTATTGTCGAATATTGTTCATTGGTCAATGGATTTTTACGCGACATCTTATCTGATATTTTAAAATTAATTCTACATACAATGATAATAAATGGAAATAAATTGGTAACCATCAAATATATTCCTGTCTAGACACCAAAAGTAACCGTGAAACTATTTAATTAAACTGTTGACATTTGGCGCGTTCTATGTGTTATTTTTATATTATTTAATGTTATATGGGTAGAATACGATTGCGTACGGTGCTCATCGGTGGTACCTATCTTTTTCATAACAGCATTCTATATGTTTAATTATTTTTATTACTGTACAATGTTGTCAAATTTTCGAATTTAATATTTATTTTCTATAACATATCTAACAAAATAAGATATATCTACTTATATAGAACAAACGCCAAACGGTCTAGAAACTTTCTATAAAATGTATAACAATATCAAATGCGTAGTGTCACTCTTAAACAACCAACACAATAAGAAGTAGTTAATTTGAAATGATATAAAGATTCAAGTTAAAACCATGATAAAAATGTGATGAATCTTAAGAGGTAGGTGGTATTCATAAAAAATTACTATATCCGATTTATAACGTATTCATCTTCAATTAAAATATAATAAATATATAAAATGAACAGAAATATTTTGATGTATCTATTTATCTTAAATTCCGGTCATATATTCTAGGTATATAACAAAACTACACCTTTTTTATTATTATTATATATAATTAAAATCTATACAAGGTCTGTGCATTAATTTTGATAAATGCATACAAAAATAAAATAATAACAGCATACAAGATAGGTCTAGTAGTGCCACCAGAAAATTATTTAATTAGAAATTTGACTAAATTGGAGAATATTTAGTAAATACGTATACGTGTCATATTTGAGGGATCTCTTTGTTATTTGACATGCAATATATTATACACAATTGTGCTTTCCAAGAAATTAAATTGTATGTAATTATTAAATGTATTATTTAACATAATATCTGGATTTTGGATAATGAAACGTTTACAAAAAATAATTCAAATTTGAATTACTTTGAAGCTTATGAATGCTGATGAAACTATTTTTAAATTTTAAGTTAACAATATACCACTAGATTTATATAAAATAAATGTAGTTATTTACACACATTTTGATAATAAGTAGAATAATATTTAAATAGGTCCGCATATACTTTTATTATGTCTGTCGTGTTAAATTTCTTATTATATCTACGAAATTTCATTTCGTTATCAGTAAGTGTTATGATTGCTTAAAAATTGTTGTTAAAAATTATTGTAATTTAATAATATTATTACATTTAAGTGTTAAATTGTTAAGGCGCTAGGTACCAATAATTTATAAAAGTGTTTATTATGTTGCCTATCTAAATCCCGAAATATATTATATTTTTTATTCAACTAAATTATTGAAACAATGGCATGAGATGTATTGTCACAAAAGAATTACAACATGTTATTTAGGTGAAATTAATTATAGATACTGACACGCTGTAATGCAATATCCAATATATTTATTTGCGTTTTTATGTTTTTGATAGTTAACTCAATAATTTTATATAATCAAAGAAAACAAAAAAAGGTCAGCAAGTGAGTACCGCTCTGCTGTACAGTGGGTATCGTGTGGGGTCGTCACTGTAAAGAATGTGGAAAAAATTTAAAGTCAATGATACAAAATTATTATATATGAAAAACGATTTTGACCGAAGATGGTCTGTCAGTCTACATAACTAAGTGTATTTTATAATAATATTGCTATTAAAATAATTCATTTCACTATTAATAATACAGTTGGTTGAAATTATTGCAAAAAGCTTGCATTTGTAAATTACATTAAGTGTATAAAATAAAATAATATACTTTAATAGTTTTAAGTACT
Source organism: Pentalonia nigronervosa (assembly GCA_014851325.1). Lineage (NCBI taxonomy): Eukaryota > Metazoa > Arthropoda > Insecta > Hemiptera > Aphididae > Pentalonia > Pentalonia nigronervosa. The sequence goes on along the minus strand of JACXSJ010002670.1, from coordinate 1,470 downwards.
CACAACAAATATTTTTAAATTACAACGAAAAAATAATATTGTTATTCTTCATTTAATTATGTAATTTCGTTCAAATTGAACTTAAAACGTCTATAAAATTAATCATGTATATATATATATATATATATATATATATTTAAAATTTATTGGTTACAATATTAACTATATTTACGAGAAACCTTGTTTTAAAATTTCAATCCTTAACTATTAAAACTGAACATATATATTTTTACCTACAAAATAATTTACAAAATATCTTGGATATTTTGATGAATTTTAGTCAAAATTTCAACTTTAAATGCTTATAATAATTGTGCCTATGTATTTTTAATATTTTTGAACTACTATTTAAACAACTTATAAAGAATCTTGTATTAAATTTTCAAGTTTTTTGACAAAACAAAAATGTTTTAATCGATATTAGTAGAAAAATTTTTAAAAATTTCTTATGTATATAATTAGCTCAAAAAGAATAAAAATATTTTTAAAATATAATAGTGAATAGAAAATGATAATCTAAATATTTGATGAAAATTTCAAACGTCTACGGTAATTCATTTTTGAATTGTAATTAAATAAGAAAATCGTTTCCTGGGAAACCAGTAGCTTATATGAAATATTCAATGTCTAATTAGTAATTTTAAACGCTCATAAAAAATTAGTTTAGTTTTCCGGTAAACTTTTTTTTTGTGAAAGGTAGAAAAATATATAGAGAATCTTGTGTTTAACTTTAAAATCTTATACTTAAACAAAAAACTTTTTATAAATTTCTAAATCAAAACAATCATTTTTCGTAATTTTTACGTATTTTGTTGAAATTTTAACTTTAGACGCTTATAAAAAACTGTTATAGATCAACTTTATTTTTAATTTTCACTTACAGCAAATTATGAAGGACCTTGTCTTAAATTTTCAATTTTTTGACAATTAAAATTTTTTTTAAAAAAAAGCCAAAAATGTATTATGCCTATAAATAGTTTAAAAAAAGTTAAAATATATTGAAAATTGTATTGTGAATAGAAAATGTTTATATAAACATTTGATAACAATTGCATATGTCTACAGTCATTTTTTTTTATTTACGCCAAAAAAAAACTAGTTTTGCAAAAACATTCAGTTTTTTTTTAATTTTTATTTTTGTATTTTTTCTGACGCTTTTAAAAACTTTTGGGAATTTTCAAAAATGACCTCTTAAAAGTACCTACTAGATTCACTTTCCCACCAGAAAAGATACTGATGAAGAAAATCGAAGCAATATTTCGATTACTTATCGTATATACAGATAGAAAAAAACCCACATCATTATGTAAAATCAATACATTTTTCAGTCCGTTCGGAATCTAAAAGTAGAAAAGTAGGTAACCCCGTACTCTGCTGTATAGTAGATGTCGAGTATACCTTGTCATTGAGTAAATCATTGTAATGTATATGATACATTTGAATTCAATGATAAATCATTGCATACAAAAA